>JASTWP010003224.1:0-27881 GCA_030770255.1 Temnothorax ravouxi
AACATACAACTTATCATCTTCTTTACGACAACAAATCGGTTCGTTTTCTATCGTATATCAATGATATAAATTGAATCGTTTGAAAACCTTCTACTTTGTATATGTTTGTATAAGGTTAAAACGATAGACATCTCGTCGATATTTATACAACTTAACCGAACCGATACATCTATCGTTTCTTATCAGGATTTTTTGACATACAACTTATCATCTTTAGTCCGGGAGTCAGGGCTATTAAAAAATGAGAATATTAAAGTTTACGGCGCAAAGCAGGAACTTTTTTAAATCGATTCTTATGATATTCCGTAACAAGTGTGTAAAGTCTCTAGAATCAACTCGGCCCGCTTCGCCTTTTGTTATTGCAAAATATATAAAAAAACGCGTTTCTGTATAGTTTTCTTTAAATAACTCCTTCTGTGTTGGTCAAACGACAAAACTTGAAGAGAGGAAAATTGTTCGGAAGAAAATTTCCTATAAAATAAGCCTTAAAAAAATTTAAAAAAATTTTTTAAATTGCAAAATTGCAAAAAATACGCAAGAAAAGGGCCATTTTTACTGGTTCCCGAAAACTGGGTTAAAAATTATCATATTTAAGCGGACATTCACTCAATGATACCTTTTAGTATGCTGAACAAGTGTGCACAAGGCTCGCCTGCAATTTTTATATGGCTGCCTATTAACAAATTATAATTAAACCTTCAAATAGGAAGGCTCTGTTGGACATCCAATGTGAAAATACAGGGCTAATTAAGAACCAAATCGCCGTTGGAGGTGCGAAAAAATTATTAATCAATTTGGGTGTAATCCATTTAATAATACGTTTCGGTCTTTGATTTAGACCATCTTCAGTATTTTTCAAATTATAATTATTTATGCAAATCGGGCGCTTGGCTCTCACGTCTGAACGGGTAAACTTATTTTGATGCACTTTATCGGAAATGAAAGATAACGATGTCTAGTTTATAAATTTAAAATAAAAAAATTTTTTTTCTTCTAAAATTTGACTATTATTTAAAACAATTTAAATATTAAATATTGGCGTTGTTTATTGACGTTACCTTTCATTTCCGATAAAGTGCATTAAAATAAGTTCACCCGTTCAGACGTGAAAACCAAACGCCCAATTTGCATAAATAATTTGTTAATAAGCAGCCATAAAATTTTACACAAATTATTTTTGTGATATTTTATACTGTATACAGTATAAAATGTTATACTGTATACAGTATAAAATATTACAAAAATAATTTGTTATTAATTAATACGTATTTTTCCTAATATATCTTGTTTATCTCCGTTAATACTGAGAATATGACATTCATAATGTGATAATCATAAAATTCGGAAAATTTCAAGCAGATTAAAAAAAAAATCGTTTGGATACGTGCTTTTGTTGCAGAGAAAAGTAATTGTTAATTAAGCGAGTTTGGCGGACGCAGCGGTGACTCGCGCGCCTGCGAGCCACCGCAGTCGAGCCGCCGCGCGCCGCTG
This sequence comes from Temnothorax ravouxi, assembly GCA_030770255.1. Lineage (NCBI taxonomy): Eukaryota > Metazoa > Arthropoda > Insecta > Hymenoptera > Formicidae > Temnothorax > Temnothorax ravouxi. The sequence continues at coordinate 1,492 of JASTWP010003224.1, forward strand.
CGTCCGCTCCAGCGCTCTCGCTCTAAAACCGCTGTATTCGACATTTTTTTCACCGAACCTGGCAGTCGAATTGCAGTGAAAAAAATGCCACCGTTAAAGCACTCACTCCAGTACCTTCACATTAAATTTCAAGTAAAAATATGAAACAGTTTAGCTGTAATCATCAATTATGTAAAAGTCAATTATCTCGGCTTCTATTGGTCGTATCGGGACGTTTTTTTTTTAAATTCATAATTTTTTAAACGCAAACCAATGGTGTTATTTGCATTACTCTACGCCAATAAACAACGCCGATATTTAATATGCGAAATTTAAATTGTTTTAAATAATAGTCAAATTTTAGAAAAAAAATTTTTCATTTTAAATTTATAAACTATGACATCGTTACCTTTCATTTCCGATAAAGTGCATCAAAATAAGTTCACCTGTTCAGACGTGAGAGCCAAGCGCCCGATTTGCATAAATAATTTGTTAATAGGCAGCCATATAAAAATTGGAGGCGAGCCTTGTGCATACTTGTCAGCATACTGAAAGGTATCATTGAGTGAATGTCCGCTTAAATATGATAATTTTTAACCCAGTTTTCGGGAACCTGTAAAAATGGCCCTTTTCTTGCGTATTTTTTGCAATTTTGCAATTTAAAAAAATTTTTCTAAGGCTTATTCTTATAGAAAATTTCTTTCCGAACAATTTTCCTCTCTTCAAGTTTTGTCGTTTGACCAACACAGAAGGAGTTATTTAAAGAAAACTATACAGAAACGCGTTTTTTAATATATATTTGCAATAAAAAAAGGCGAAGCGGGCCGAGTTGATTCTAGAGACTTTATACACTTGTTACGGGATATCATAAGAATCGATTTAAAAAAGTTCCAGCTTTGCGCCGTGAACTTCAATATCTAATCCCCTGACTCCCGGACTACTTCTTTACAGCAGCAAATCGGTTCGTTTTCTATCGTATATCAATGATATAAATTGAATCCGCATCAACCAAATCGGCGATTAGTTCGCGACAATGCCGCTAAACAGCGCATGATGAAAAACGCTTCTCGTATTTAAAATACATCCCAGTCATAATATATAAGCAGACCGTCTGCGAAGCAAAAAGCAGAGAAATCCAGTATCGTAACTGGAGGGATCTCTTCATATAAGGACTTCCTGGCGGTAGCCGCCCCGGACACCGAAAACCGAGCCCGGCTGCCTCCGACTCCTGGCGCCCGTTCCCGGCAATCTTCAAAACGATAAAAACCGATTGAAAGAAATGAATCGATATGAATCTGTTTCCTTAATTCACGATTCGTAACGATTGAAATGGATTGACTAAAATCGATTCAAACAATTCATTAACCATATTAAAAACGATAGAAACTGATGTGCAGCTGATAAGACATTTACGATAGGATCCTAAGTATTTTGTAACGTGAGTTTCTGATAGAGTACTGTAAATAAACGATTCACTAACCGTATCAAAAACGATAAAATCTGATGTATAGCTGATAAGACATTTACGATAGGATCCTAAGTATTTTGTAACGTGAGTTTCTGATAGAGTACCATAAATACACGATTCACTAACCGTATTAAAAACGATAAAAACTGATATATAGCTGATAAGACATTTACGATAGGATCCTAAGTATTTTGTAACGTGAGTTTCTGATAGAGTACCGTAAATAAACGATTCACTAACCGTATTAAAAACGATAAGAAATTTTTTTATCGTTTTCTATCGGAGATGGTTACCAGGGATGGCACTGTCTCATGTCAAGCAGTGCCAAGTTGTAATAGTATGCAAGGAACAAATAATTTCACTTTTGATTCTATAGCTTTTAAAAAAATATACATCTCAATTTATCAATGCTTTATTATCGAAGTTAACAGTTTTTTTCCAATATATATTGACTATATATGGTTATATACGATTATATACAATTATATATAATTATATATGATTATATAGAGACAAAATTAATATATAATTGCATTATATATAATCATATATATTTATATATAATTATATATAATTTTTTTCCCGGGTACGCATACATGACCTGCAGTATTATTTTATAATACTGAATTATATAATATTATGTAACGAATTTTTTAATTTAATATCTATAATATATATAAAAACAATTCAAATAAATTTTTAAATTTAGAATTAAATATTTGCAGCATATATATGATGACTTACGAATCTATATCTATACAGATATAGTGTTATATCTGGTTGTATATAGCGCCAGATTAGTCACATTAATATATCTGGCTATATATGACTGCATATATAGTTGTATATAATACTATATCTAGTTATATGTAGAGTGCACTACTCACATATCATTATATCTGGCTTCACATAAAATTATATACATTTATATACAAGTAGATATGGTGCTATATCTGGTTGTATGTGGGACCATTGATTGCACATGTGGCCATGTATAATTAGATAACCCCATATAAAAACATATATAATTATATATAATTATATATATGCCAGATATAATTATATATGATTATATCTAATCATTTTTTCTCGGGAACTTACGATAATTCCTTCGCATAAACGGGATTTTTCTTCGCGTAAAGGAGATTTTGTAGTAACTTGCGATAATTTACTCTGCGTAAACGAGTGATATATCCTAAGTTACTACAGAAGTAACGCTCGCGTAAACGTAGTAGTAGTGTGTTATGTCGTATGGAGGTATCAGCTAGCTGCGTAAAACCGAAGGTGAGTACATATCCTGATAATTTCTAAGTAAATTAAAAGTAATCGTCAAATTTAATTGTTAAAAGTAAAATTTTTACTAATTAAAACTGTAACAACCACTGATCTATATTATAACTGGATAGTGAATACCCTACTCCCACCCCAAATTTTGTGAAGCAATATGAACGGCCGCCATGTTGGCCGCAGCGGGCACTTCGGGCGTCATCGGGAGCCGTCGTGAGCGTTCGGGAATCGCCGAGTTTGAAGTTGCACACAGGTAAAAAGTTGAAAATCGCTTAATGTTGTTAAAGTTAGTAATTTGTAATCGGGTAGACTTTTTCGTTGTCGAAAATGAAAAAGAATTGCGTACATTGTGGGAAAAGTGACAAGGGCGAAGGTGTGCCCAGGTCTTTTCACCGGTAAGTATTATATATAATATCTAATTTATTATATGTAAATCAATGGCAATCAATCACTCGATATTAAATTATTGGTTATGTCGAATAATTTATTGCTTTTTGTAGTTTTATTTTCACGTCGTACGATTTTTAGAGATAAAATACATTATCTATATTATAATTAATCCGTGCATGAGGTAATGTCGTAAAAATTATAAATTGAGTGAACAAAAATAACTATGACAAAATTTGTCTTTTCATTCAGATTGCCAACGAAAAGGCCACAAGAACTGCAGTCTTGGCTGAAAAATATAAACCTGCAGAACAATAAGCAGCCACTCGAAAATCTGCGACTATGCTCTGATCATTTCTCTGAGGAATGCTTTACCAGAGAAAATAGGACTGTGAAACTACGAGAGGGAAGCATTCCAACATTATTTCATGCACCTAAACACCAGAAAAAATGTATTTATTGCAATGTGCCTAAAACAAGTAAAGGCGATCGTATATTTCATAAGTAAGTAAAACTAGTAAAAAATAAAAATGCACAGCTTATACAATACTTTTAAGATTTAAAATGCAAGTTTATTTGAACAGTTTTAGAATCATTACTATTACCACTATTATTATTAGTACTTATGAAGTTTGATGCGATAATCGGAATCAATTCTATTCCAAAATGTAATTACATGCAGTAATTATGTTGACTATTGTGTATGTACAGATTTCCTCTCAAAAACTCAGTGCAGCTTCAGAAATGGTTATCTCGCATACCGTTGCAGAATTTCTTTCCGACGAAAGATGACATTCTATGTTCTGATCACTTTAAGCCAGACTGTTTCCGGCGAGTCGATAATAAGTTGCGCTTAAGAGCGCTTGCGGTTCCAACAGTATTTAAGCCTGCACTACCTACAAGTAAGAGTAATAAGTACACTAAGGATATACTCCGCTGATCCTCTTCTTCCGAAAAGCATAAATAAAAGATGATTTTCTTATATCGCTTTATTATTAATAATACTTCTTTAAATGTAACATTTTAATGTTGCCTATTGCCTTTTTATACGTATCACTATATTTAATGACTAGCTGGTTACCCGGGCTTCGCCCCGGAGGACAAATGTAATAAAACACGCAAATAATATCTCTCTCTCTCTCTCTCTCTTTCTTTCTTTCTCTCTCTCTTCCCCTCTCCCTTCCTCTCTCAAACGAAAAATTACACTTCCCGGGAAATTCTACCTTTGTTTTATAAACAATTCTTTAAGATTCGGTCAATTATTTCCCGAACAATTGCAATTAAACCCATCCTCAAAAAATTAATAAAATTTTTGAACCGGTTTTAACTAAATTGATAAATCGGTAGATTAATGTAAAAGCATGTACAATTCTTTAAGATTCAGTCAATTATTTCCCGAAAAATTTTAAAAATTTCTGATACCGATTTCCAAAAAAATCGGTAACGAAAAATTACACTCCCCGGAAAATTCTACCCCTGTTTTATGTACAATTCTTTAAGATTCGATCAATTATTTCCCGAAAAATTTGAAAAATTTCGGATACCGGTTCCAAAAAAGATCGGTAACGAAAAACTATACAGTTTATAGCACTTTCCAGAAAATTCTACCCCTGTTTTATATACAATTCTTTAAGATTTGGTCAATTATTTCGCGTAAAATTAAAGAAATTAAAAAAATCGGTTTGTAGAAAATAGATAACAAAAAACTATACCTATAGCACTCCTCGGGAAATTCTACCCCTATTTCATATACTTGTGATAAAAATTTGGTCTAATAATTTTTAAGTTATTAACGTTCAAACATACACCACCCGTAAGGATTTTATATAATAGTATAGATGTGTTATTGAAGAGCTTTCTGTGTACAGTTTCAATTGTTATCTATTTTATATATTTCAGAAATAAACGTTTTATCTTCGAAAGTGGAAGCAACTGCAGCTGCAAGTTTTGAGAAATCAGAAAGCACGGCTGATATGGAAACCACTGTAGATTCAGAAACAGCGGTGTATATTGAAACTGATGCGGATATGGAAACCACTATTGACGTGAATAGTACGAGAGACATAGTACCTGTTCCAATCATCTTAAGCACTTCAACAGACAGGCCTCAGAAAAGGAGGCCAAATACTCCTGTTTCAATTTATTCAATGCGACACGATCACCGTTATGAGGCCTCTCCTAGAAGCTACAAGAGAAAACTTACCTGGGCCCTCAGTACGATCAAGGAACTATCGAAAGAATGCAAGTTAAATAAACAACGGGTCAAGCGACTGACGACGAAGATAAGCTCCTTGAAGGATATTGTTTGTACATTGCGAGAAAGTATATCTGTAAGTGAGTCAGGACTCGCATGCTTAGAATCGATCGCTGACAGTGATGTTTCGGAGTTTTTGCGGAGGTACGCGCGAAATGCTAATAAATCGAAAAAAACAGGGAGTAAGATATTTAAACGTCAACGAGGTAAATTAGTAGCAGGTATTTCTCGCGAAAAATACCCACCTGCCATTCGGACATTCGCTATGACCCTTCATTTCTATTCGCCGAAAGCTTATAGGTATGTAAGACAAAAATTTTGCAACGCTTTGCCTGACCCAAGCACACTTCGGTTGTGGTATAGCACAATCAATTGTGAACCCGGATTCACTTCTGAAAGTTTTGACGCGTTGAAGGAAAAAGTTTCGGAAGAAAAAAAAGTCGGGAGGCAAGTTATCGTTACCCTGATGATTGACGAAATAGGCATTAAGAAAGGTATTCAGTATATTCGAGACGGAAAACTTAGAGGCTACGTAAATGTAGGATCAGGAATCGAAACATGCGATGACATACCTTTAGCGAAAGAAGCATTAGTTTTCATGGTGGTCGCATTAGATGGTAGATGGAAGATACCTTTAGGATATTTTTTGGTGAATGGGATAGATTCTTCGACGAATGCTAGCCTCATACAGAATTGTCTACAGCGTCTGGACGAAATTGGCGTCGAGGTATCGTCTTTAACTTTAGACGGTCCATCGCAACACTTCGCGACATTACGCAAACTCGGAGCTACTTTTGATTTAATCGATCCACAGCCGTATTTTCTGCATCCTTCAAATAAAAAGAAAGTACATGTAATATTAGATGCCTGCCACATGTTAAAACTGTTCAGAAACTGTCTTGGCGATCAGAAAGAACTGCGTGACAGTGAGGGCCAAAAAATCGAATGGAGATTTATAACTGCTTTAGCATACTTGCAAGAAAAAGAAGGGCTACGGGCAGGAAATCGGCTTAAGATCGCACACATCCAATACTGGAAAATGAAGATGAAGGTGGCTCTAGCTGCTCAGACTCTCAGTAGCAGTGTTGCTGATGCTATCGAGTTTTGTGCGCGAGTATTAGGCTTACCAGAATTTCAAGGAAGTGAGGGAACAGTACGTTTTATTCGCTGTATCGATAGACTTTTTGATTTCTTAAATTCGCGTAATCCATTCGGAAAAGGGTTACAAGAGTCCGTTGCGACGTACCAATGAGTTTATCTGGCGACCGCAAATTTTGGCCGACATAGAGTACCTAAAAGGTATCACAAATATCGAGGGTAAGGAAATGTGGAAAACCAAACGATACGTTCCATTCGTTGGAATGATTACAGCCGCCATGTCCGTCATTGGCATTTACGACACGTACGTTAAACCGGAAGGCTCTCAAATGAAATACTTGCTAACGTATAAATGTAGCCAGGACCACCTGGAATTATTTTTTTGTGCAATCCGAAGATGTGGTGGCTGGTGTCCGAATCCCACTTGTGCACAATTTATTTCGGCGTACAAAAGGTTGTTGGTTCGGCACGAAATAATTGCCACAAACGGTAATGCCGAAGCCATGGACTCTACGAGTATCCTAACGGTTCCTTCTGGGGCTGGAAGAAAAAAACCTGTCGATCGTTACGATCCTGCTGTTTACAACGCGATGGACAATATTCGATTCTGTAAAAAGTACGGATTAGATGAAGAGATCGGACATTGCAGCGAAAATGACGAATTTATGGATGAATTTATTGTACTTAACTGGCAAATACCAAACACGCTGTCCGCGTTTTCGAAAAATTGTGTCGCGAATATAGCTGGTTGGGTAGTTAAGAAAATAGTGGACCAAAAAAAAGCCGCTAATTAGGTGCGAGAAATGCCGAAATGCGTTATTTCAAGACAGTCAAAACGTAGCAGAATTTTCGGACAATTATCTTATTCAGGCAAAGACACGAGGTGGGCTAATATTTCCGAGCAAATGCGTCGTTACAATCTGTCAACGCGCTGAAAACATTATAAGACATAGCTTGAACAGAAATAAGGGTAATCCTTTTCGAGAATCGAATGCTGAAGCAGTTCTTTGCGCAAAAATATTGCAAGACGTTTTTCAGCCGCCTTGCAATTTATTTCCGTCGTTGAATGAGCATATCTTTGACGATGAAATGGAACATCTATCGAGCCACATTTTCACACTAGCGAAAGAAGTTTGTAAATGCTACATTAAGCTACGCATGTTTATCGCAACAAACCGCGTGTCAGATGCTGCTATCGGCATGAAATTACGACATCATATGACTCGGCAAATAATTTGGAAGAGTCAATAATTTTTTAAAACAGTAAACAATTATTTTTTAAGTATTAAGTTCTGCGATATCTTTTAAAATTTTGTTGTTTTGCGATTTCTTCGAAAATTTATTTTTAATAATTTAATGTTCTATAATTTGTATTTTATGTTGTGTTCTTTATGTTTATCAATAAATGCATTTATATTTTACACAATTGTATGTATAAGAGTGCGTTTTGTTTCATGCATGATGCGCATAATGCATAATTTATCCTTGTTGTTCACTAAATATTAAACAAAGATAAGTGATGCATTATGCGCATCATGCGTGAAACGGAACGTATCCTAAATTAACTATAAACACAACTAAGCGGTTTTCACTCCTGTGTGCAACTTCAAACTCGGCGATTCACGAACGCTCACGACGGCTCCCGATGACGCCCGAAGTGCCCGCTGCGGCCAACATGGCGACCGTTCATATTGCTTCCCAAAATTCGGCCTATTCACTATCCAGTTATAATATAGATCAGTGGTAACAACCTAATTATGATGTAATGATCTATTTTTGTATCATATATGTTAAATGGTATGGACGAACAATGGTAATTTTAGGTTAACAGCAATTTTTCTTTATATAAAAACGCTTAAAGAATTTTTTTTCTTTGCTTTGCGCCTTGTTAATTTATGAATTTTTTTTAGATTGCTATTATCATGTTAGATTACGATAATTATTGCAATGGTTTTGTTCATGATATCGGAGGTTCTTCGGATGATCACACTCAAAATATCGGAAGTTTTTCTGATAATTCTGAAAACATTATTATTGCAGAAAAAAGGTGCGATAAATTTCTTATAGAATTTATACAGAGAATGATCATTTTTGTACGATAAAAGAAATCCTAATTTTAAGGATACATTAATGAAACAAGATGCTTGGAACGAAATCTCTAAAACAATGATTAAACAAATTGTGGTAATTTTTTATTAAAATTAAATTTTACTAAGTTATTTTTAGTCATTACACATATTTTTATCAATTTATTATTTTTAAACTTCTACTATAGGTGATTTTTACACGTCTAATTATTGCCAAAGAAGGTGCACTTCATTGAGAGAGCAATATAATCGTGAAAAGAAAAGGATATAAAATTAGTGTAGAAGTGGAAGTGGTGCTCCAATTAACTTCTCGTCAATTTCCATTATATGCTCAATTAAAATTCTTGGACTAAGTCATCAAAAGACGAAAGTAATTTTATTCCTGTAAATATGTAATCCCTTATAACATGAAATTTTTTAATATAGTTGTTCGTTTTAGAAAACTTACAGTAATGTAACCAAATGTCAACCAGATGCAACTTTTGTTGACAAAGGTTCATCAGGAAGCAAAACATATGTTCCAGACGACGTTAACGTTTTTTCTTCGTGTAATACAGAAAATTAAAACACAAAGCCCAAGGAAACTGTTGATGCTGTACATACTTATGGCAAAGATGTAATATGTTCTCCAAAGCCAAAAAGAAGAAAACTGTATGAAACTAAGGAGTTAGAACACAATTTTTTAGTGTGGGCAACAAATTGTGAGTTATATAGAAACGTCAAAAGCATCTGCAGCAGATGATGCATTTATGGAATTCATAAAAATGCAGTTCAACGGTATGCCAGAACATGAAAAGAATATCAGAAGGAAAATGATGATGGATTCTCTATCTACACCATTACCATTTATTTTTTAGAGACCTGACATACGCGTAGAGATTAAGCTGACTGTCTCACATACGTGGTTATTGGAGTTGATGTACATTGAGTTATGGGGTTACATGGTTTATGAGGTTATGGGGTTAACCCCTTCGTTGGCATTGACGCAATAGTGCGTCAAATTAATCCGTGCCCTGTGTGGCATTGACGCAAAAGTGCGTCAACCTTTTTTTTTCCTATTTAACTTGCTCCGATTTGGCATCCAAGTCTTATACGGGGGTTTTTGGGGTCGCTGATTACGAATCTAAATTCAAAATTTGTAAATTCAAAATGGCGGATCCAAAATGGCGGATAAAAATGCAAAAAATTACTTGATTGGGATGAAATTTGCCACTCGGGGGTTTTTGGGGTCGCTGATTACGAATCTGAATTCAAAATTTGCAAATTCAAAATGGCGGATCCAAAATAGCGGATAAAAATGCCAAAAATTACTTGATTGGGATGAAATTTGCCACTCGTGTTTTTTTTTTGAATTTTTGAATTTTAAGTTCAGATTCGTAATCAGCGTCCTCAAAAACCCCGGGGTACAAATTAGGATAAAAAATTTTCCTGCCATTTTGGGCACTTTTTGTCAAATTCTTTCTGCCAACGAAGGGGTTAAGTGGGTTATGGGGTTTAAGAGCTTGGGTTTTCAAATTACAACTTCTTAGGATTATATGCGTTTATAGCTTAAATTATGGGTTTTTTGAGGTTATGGCAAAATCCTGTGATGTGATGGGGTTAAATAGACCTCGGATTCGGATTCAGCGACCCCAAAAACGCCATAAAGTAAACATGGTCAGACCCCCAGATCAGAAAAAAAAATTTTTTGTGTGGCTGTGTAATTTATGGATAATATACATATATTTCACTTCTTACTTCAATTAGATTAGATCATATTATACTATGTTATTTACAACTTCAATATATAGTATCTGATTGATATTTTATATTTAGTAGAACAAATTAATAATAGTTCTTGCTTGCAATTCAAGATGTAATTGGAATGTGAATACATGGCCCACATTTATTTGAAAAATGTTTCGGGATAAAAATTTAAAGAATCACAATTAAAGCAGACAACAGTGTGCTTTTGGTTAAGGCCCCTGGATAGTCACGGAAAATACAGCGGTTGAGTGGCACGACACCTACTGCGGAGGAAGCTCCGTAGCTTGACACAGAGCGCCGCGATGTGGCCGCGAGTCATTCGAGAGTCGGCTGGTGGGGGAGAACGCACACAAGAGAAAGCGTACCTGTGCCCTCAGATACGTTTTTTCTTTTGTGTGCGTGTGCCCCACTAGTCGACTCTCGACTCTCTCGAGTGGCTCGCGGCGGAAAATAGTGGACAATTGTCTTGCGGAAGATCTCATTGGTAAAATAACTCATTAATCGTACTAAAAATTGTGTGTTATTGAGCTTCAGTTTGTTGGTTATGTCAATGTGCTGTCCATTGCCTCAAATAATAATCCAATAAAGTGCTATAAACCATTTTCCAGAACAGTACTACGCCGACCGCATCAGCTGTCAATTTTTTATTGCACTGTTACTACACTTTCTATATTAGGACCAACAATTTAATGAGCAGGTAAACATACAATATGCTTTCATCTTTCATTTGAGCGCTTATATTCAATCGTACGGTGACTCCTTCTTGAGATTTTCCGTAAGAATTGTCCATATTTCATCTCTCAATTCAAGATGGCTGACCTGGGTATCCAGGGCCCTTAAAACAAAGAATAATCGATTCTATTAATTTCCACTATTCTCTGCTTTAACAAAGGTTTTAATTCTAAAATATATAATTGAATAAAGTTGTAAATAATATATGATTCAACAGTAAGAAGCGAAACATATATCCATAAAGTATTATTTCTTCACTTACAGACATCATGATATTTTAAGTATTAATTATAAACAAACGGAATGAGCGACAATTTTCCTTCTGAGAATCTTTTTTACTATCCAAAATACATAAAAATTTGAAAATTTTGAAAGAATCGGAGACCTCTGTGAATAAGTTAACACCGCAATTTTGGAATTTTAATATAATTGTTGGAGTTCTGGCTCTTCCCCAAAGAGTTCTGCAGTTCCTGGATAGGTAAGAAAAATAGTTCTGGTGATTTGACCCAAAAAATTTGAAGTTTTGGGATGCCATTTCACGATTCTTGATTCGAAAATTGGCGATATCTTTTTAATTTCAATTCGGATCGATTTCGCACCTTAATACTTTTCGATAGAACTCTTGTGGTACTACCCAGAACTCCAAAGAAAACATTAATTTTCCCAAAAAATTTTTTTTAAATTAAAAATTTTTTGATTTAACTTACAGAATCGACGAGAACTTTTTTAATTTTGCTTTTAGCGATATGATTTATAATGATAATCTTCAGAACTCTTGAGGTGCTACACAGAACTCTCAACAGAACTTTCAGAACTTTAAAAAAGTTTTTTTATTATATGAAAAAGTCGCGAGAACTTTTTATATATCAGTTGTAGCGCTTCGAGGATTAATAGTTATTGGTAAAACTCTTAAGGGGTACTATCCAGAACTCCAAAGAAAACTTTAGATTTTCCCAAAAAAATTTTAAAATTAAAAATTTCTTGATCCAACTAACAGAATCGACGAGAACTCTTTCAATTATGCTTTTAGCGATATGATTCATAAAAGATAATCTTCAGAACTTGTAAGGTGCTATCAGTTAGTGCTAATTCTCTTGAGAACTACCAAGAGAACTGTCGGAACTTTAAAAAATTTTTCTCCTCTCGGGTATTAGAAATTTTTCGATTTGTGTTACGAAAAATCAACCCCACAGCTTGTTTCTTCTGCGGTATTTTACGATTCCAAACCCTCTTTGTTTGGTGTGTGTGTGTGTGTGTGTGTGTGTGTGTGTGTGTGTGTGTATTGCAGCAGAGATCAGGACCCCACGGTTCGTCACTCCCGTAGTATTTCATGACTCCAAACTCTCTCTCTCTCTCTCTCTCTCTGCGTGCGTGCGTGTGTGTGTGTGTGTGTGTGTGTGTGTGTATTATATGTGATAGAATGTGTGTGTGAGATGAAGGATGATTGAGATTATGCTAAAATGATTAAAATCGGTAACTAATGCTGCATATAAAACTAATAAATTTTTTATAAAGAAATTGTTAACTTATATTTACTAAATTAATATTTTTGCTTAGTTATTCTATACGGTATATATTATTAAATGTGGCGCTATCTCTTCATCGTCTGATGCTAATCTTCGTTTAGTCACCATATCATTATATAAATACCAACGAGTCGTGTCATGAATGTATGTTGTGTAATGTCTGTTATTTTCATTACAGGCACATTGGTGGTAGGATACTGTACCAGCTATATGATGTAATGCTAAATGTTGCTTATTATTAATATCTAAAATTTTAGGTACAGAGCCGAGTATCGTATTTGATTTCTCTATGCCAATTGAAGCAGTATATTGTTTGTCTGTGAAGACGCTGCAATCTAGAAGTAAATGTGATTAAAAATTATATTTTTCAAGCGCATTTTGTTGGTATTTCTTGCACATCAAATCTTTATTGTGGTTGATGTCAATTATAGCGTTTCATAATTTGGAAATACCGTTCTGTAAAAGTATTATATTAATATTAATACTAATTACTGAAACTTTTCGCAAATTTTTGTGATTGCAATGATGGCATTTTTTTGCTTACATTTAGACGGGGAAAATTTGCGAATAAGTATTCTGCTAAATGCGCGACATTACAGTTTGTATTTAGATGCATTACATTTGTTCGGTACGGTTGCATCTCAAAAATTGATACATTACTAAGAATTTTAGCACGCTTCTGATAAATATTGCTAGTAATTTTGGTACTGTTCATGACTGTAACCCACATAGCACATAATATTTCAGTAATATTACAGTAATATTATTTTTCCATTGCAATATTACAATAAAATATAGGCAGAAATATTGCAGTAATATTACTGAGATATCTCAGTAATATTAAAATATCCGCGAAAATAAATATCAGTAATATTACTGTAATATATCAGTAATATTACGGTAATATTACTATAATATTTGCGTGATATTTGTATAATATTGCTAGGAATTAAACCATTTTAATAATTTTTATTAAATTTTATTAAATTATTTTTAATAGTATTGTTACATACAATATTAAAATAATATTGATATTGTTAACGCAATAATATTATTTGTGTAATATTAGATAATATTTATTTAATATTGCTACAAATTAAAATATTTTAATGAATTTTATTAAATTTTATCAAATTGTTATTTTTAATAATAGTATTACATACAATAATAAGAAAATAATATTGATATTATCTTTCTATCTCTTTCTTCTTCAAAACTGCTCCATGCTACTCTGCACTGTATGAATTTCCACTGATAAAGAGTGACGTAACACTATAACATAATACAAAAACTGTAATTATTATTTATATCTGATTATACAAGGTGAGTTTTATTTTGTGTCCCAGGTAGCAAGCACAAGTCATTTTGACGTCAAATACTAGTCATGTTTGTACAAATGACGTCAAATGACCAAAAAGCGACTATGTCTTTAAAAATGACATTATACTGACGTCATTCCATAACGTCATTATGACGTTATTTCTGACTATTTTTAGTCATTTTTGGTCTATGACATCGGTGACTAATAATGGACGTTTATAAGACGTCATTTCTTAGACCATCTGAAGACGTCATTTTAAAGACGTCTTGAAGTCGTCCAAATAAGGTCTTTTTGTAATATAACTATTTTTCCTTTTTAATATTGTATAATAAAGTAATAATAAAATAAAACCCACAAAATTTACTACAATATGTTTGTTTCGCAACTTTATTATTGAAGTGGCGAATTTATGGTACATAAGTGGATGTAGTTGTAGGATGGGTGACCGCCTTGAGAGCGGCTATACGCACATGGCATATAACGAAAACAGTTTTAAAAAAAACTTTTTTTTTCTTAGATAAAGAAAAAGAACATATTTTTATAAACGTTTATCAAGTAGATTTAATATTTTAACATTTTAATTTTCCCAGCAAACGAAAAAAGATTGAAAAGAATTAAAACGGGATTGCCAGGAATTCAATTAAGGACTTTCCGAATTCCATTTTGTCCAAAAAAGGGATTGAAATAGTTTCAATATCATGGAATTTCTTATTTTGGAAAGAATTTGTCTTTTTTGAATCCCATTCAATTCCGACACAAAAACGTAACGAAATGAATGCCAGGTTAGGGATTGGAAAGTTTCGTCATGAATTCCATTGAATACCATTGATTCCGTTAACGAAATGAATACCATTAAATGCCAAACTAGGAATTAAAAATTTCCGTATTGAATTCCATTGAATTCCGTCTATTCTGACAATAAAATGAATACCATTGAATGCCAGGATAGGGATTAAAAAGTGTCCGTGTTGAACTCCATTAAATTCCGACTATTCCGACAATGAAATAAATACCATTGAATCCCAAATTTGGAAATCAATATGTATATATCGAATTCCTGCATTACCGGCAGTTCGCATCGATGCCGCTAGGCGTCGCATCGTCGCGGCACCTTCTCGAGTTCAAAATTCCGCACCGTCCAGTATATAAGGAGGTCCCCGACGGGACCACAATTAATTAATTCTTTTCTTTTCCGGCGCCAGTCGCCGAAGGCAAGAGCGCTCAGACGCTACGCATCCTCGGCGCAAGTCGCCTACGGCGTTAATCGCCTCCTCGGCGCAAGTCGCCTACGGCGTTGATCGCCTCCTCGGCGCCGGTCGCCTATACAGCGCGAGCCGCTCTTACGGAATTAATCGCCTCACCAGGGCTAGCCATCCGCATAGCACGGATCGCTGTCCGCCAATCACGGCGCTCGGTCGCCTAGGATTTTTGGATTCCATGGGATTGGACCATCTCATTTCGAATCCCATCTAATTTCATCTAATTCCGCCAAAAAAGGGATTCAAAGGTATTAAAAAATTTTAATATCTTTTAATCCTTTTTCGTTTGCTGGGTTATAAAAAACATTCCTAGAAACCGGTGTGTCGTACAATGGACCTATTTTTGCCGTCAATAAGACGTCAGAAAATGACGTCAATTGTCTGTGACATTAGACCGTCATTTTAACGTCATTATGCCGTCAGTTAGTGACGTCAGGAATGGTCAGTAAAGGACCAAAATTTGACGTCAAAATGACGAGTGCTTGCTACCTGGGGTGCGTGATTATATATATAGTTTTATGATAACTATTTCATGCAGTGTTATGAAGCTTTCATGTGTACACAATTATTTAAAGAAATTAGAATACTATTGCAACAAAATATATTCTTGAAACCAAATCAAGTCAAAAAGTCCTGTACCACTTTTCACTCCGACAAACATTTATTGAGATATTGTAAGCTAAATAAAAAAGAGTAGTAATAATCGACGCTGACTGGCAATATAGAAATTTTATTATATCTCACGACGTTTCGACCGTCACTTTCGGTCCTTATCAATTAAGTGTTCTATCTCTTACAAACAACTCAGTCCTGGGGGTCAATCATGAATCTTTTCCCCTAGGGTGGAAACGTGAAAAATGAAAAATCTCTCTTTTTATTGATATTAAATAGAAAGAGATAGTCATATAAAACTTTTCACTTTCCACGTTCCACATTAATACATGATTGACCCCCTGGCATTGTGCCAACAATCCAAAAGTCAAGAAAAGTTTGCGCGTCATATGTAAAAGACGTACGTGGTATGTGGGAAAAGCATATGTCAGCAGCCAACGGATGGCAAAGGCACACTCTGTCAGTGTCAAGGATTAAAGATGTCTTAAAAATGTCTTTAAGATGTCTTATGTCTTGATTTTGTTCATGCTTGCTGTTTGAGTATATATATATTTATGTCAATTTATTCAGACTTCGACATTGCAGATGAGCCAAACAAAGCGAATTAAACGCTCGCGCGCGCACCCAACGCGACAGAGGTCTGACGTGAACGTAGTCACTTCCGCCTGCTTCCGCCACTTCAGTTGCGCGCCATGCGTGGGCATGCGTACCGAAACCGTGGCTACGTCGCGCGCGCGCGCGACATCCGGCCACGTTAAAATAGCTTGTTTGCGAGAGATCGTCGGGGTGCCGCCGGGAAAAGAAGTAGAAAGCGGTCGCGCGTTCTCGTCCGAATTTTCTTAAGTTTCGAGGCTGATCTTAAATGTGCGCGCAGTGCGCGGATCAGTGACGCGACAGCCGCGTGAGCGTCGTCGACGAACAAACGAAAAACCAACCAAGAATGGATTGCTGGTCGGTCTGGCTATTGCTCGTCTCGCTACTCGGCGCACTCCTGCTTACGGGCGGCGTCGAGTTAACCTTCGAGCTAGCTGACAATGCCAAAGAGTGTTTTTACCAGGAGATCGAGAAGAATGTTTCGTCTACGCTGGAGTTTCAGGTGCGTTACACAGTTGGACGCTGGTCCTCGATAACGCTACATATGCTCGCGTCGCGATGACACGTTGCTATTATCACTCGCATCGCGACATATCCTAGGTCCAGCGCAGTATGCCGCCAGTCGCACTCCTTCGCCTGCGTAGCTTCAGGTTCAATGAGACGAATGAGAAGTGGCGCAAATAACACGATTAACAACATAAGAGATAATAGGAATAATATTATTTCAAATTGTATTCAAAGAGTATAAAATTTTGTGTGATAAATAGGTCTGTTTTAGTCGCGCTGTTCTTGTACTCGCATCTTACAGCGAGAAGAGGAGAAATATAATTAAAACATATATGTGCCCTATGCTTCATTCTAGAAAACATTTGTTAGTGAAAAGCAGTGGTACTTTTATTGGTACCGCAACTTTTCTTTTAGTTTAGATGTTCTTTCATTGACTTGTACTTTATATGCAAGAAGAACTCTGCATGTTTCAAAGTAACTTGTTTGTAACGAGTATACTTTTAAACTTTTCAGGTGGTTACAGGTGGCCAGTATGATGTAGATGTGACTTTAGAAGCTCCAAATAAAGAGATTATCTATAGCCAAGTAAAAACGCAATTTGATTCACACTCCTTTATACCAACCATGTCAGGAATTTACAAGGCTTGCTTCAGCAATGAGTTTTCTACATACTCGCACAAGCTGGTGTATATGGATTTCCAAGTGGGCGACGAACTGCCGCTTCCTGGTCTCGGAGAACATGTTACAGTCATGACTCAGGTGATATACCACAATAGAATCTTTTATAGTACACATAAATGAAAATTGGTGATTGCTAACGCGGCTTGGTTCTTTTTACAGATGGAGTCTTCCGCGCAAGAGGTGCACAAAAATTTAATCAGCATCCTGGACTATCAGACACATCATCGTCTGCGGGAAGCTCAGGGTCGCAAACGCGCAGAGGAGCTGAATGAGCGAGTGCTCTGGTGGTCGGTAATGGAGACCGTCTGCATTCTGCTCATCGCCGTGGGGCAGGTTTTCATCCTGAAGAACTTCTTCACGGATCGAAGCCCCTCCCAAAGTTATTAGTGTGATAGCGAAGTAACGGAAAAGGAAAAACTCGTTCGCGATCGAGATATACGATCACCGATCGAATCGTCCTCGTGACGATGTTTTTTCATCACTGGTCAAAGTGCCATCGTAATGCCCACCGGTAATGCTTTCCCGGCGGAACTTTGAGCCGCGAGTCTTCTCCGACGATTTCGCGATTAGAATCCAAAGAACCGGTGAGAAGCGCGATGTGATCCAGATCCTCGTACGCCCTATGAACGCGCGTATCGTTCGCGGGTATTAATTTTTGCCGAGGCTTTATCATGCCGAGAACATTTTAACACGGGTGCTGATACAACACGGAATGATCAGAAAGACGAGTGCAAGCGATAGAACTTTTACACCTTTCCTTTCCGATGGACATTCATGTTGTACTTATACTGGCACAGGGACAGTATAATGGAAAGGGACATTATGTTTTTTTCTTACTGTGAACGTGTAGCATAATAAATTAAAAAAGATACTTGTGTGTACATCATGTCTACTCGTATCGCCGAGCGATCTGATTAATTCCCGTCTCTCGTTACTTGTCAATAAGCCTTTCGTTATTTATCTTAGGTATCGATAGAAAAGTTACTTAAATAAATGCAGTTGATTATTTACTTGTTTCCGTCGATTTAATGCGACTCTGTTTACTCCGAACGTCACTAGTTCCTTGTAAGCGTAAGAAGGTATTACGTAGACGACAGTTATGAGCGCATGTTCCTGTTTTATATATGGCAGATGTCACATGTGGTTTTCCGTCGCGTATGCATTATTTTATTTGATAAGCGTATACGCAAGTGGTAAATAGGATGCCATATTACAGTGCTCGACTAGAGTCAAGCTCAACAGGGTCTTCCTTCCCCGCTAATTTTTCCAAGTCCGTTCCCTTTGCAGTGGTTTCGCTAAATAGGGACAATGGGAATCTCGTTAATCCATTCATGCGCGTCACAGCATTAAATGATAGGCGTGTGAACGAAGGATCCCACTATAATTAGATGATGAGGCATTTGGCTAATACCTGTGCCTGTGCGCTGAAAGCGGACTTTCAGAGTATAACCCCCTCCGTATAGAGAATGACAAAATCGTACGTACTATTGCATTCGTCATTTTAATAAATTACAATAAATTTCAACAAAACAGGCAAATGCTACTAGTCATTTGTAAATTTAATTTTATTCACTAAGTTCCTGGGCTTGGGAAAATTAGAAACAAAGTCCTCTATACGAGGAGACGGACCTTAGCCATCGCGTCAGCCATTTAATAATGGACATTTTTTTCTATCCTATGAAATAATCATCTGGTCGATTGTTCAAATCAATATACTCCGCACAATATTTGCGGCGACTGACGAGTTGTTACCGGGGGGAAGCCACATGGAAACGTCCGCTAACTCCGTTCTAAGGGCTCAGTCACAATAAGAGGAATAAGGGCTCAGTCACAATGACAAAAATAAAGAATAAGATAAAGGAATAAAGAATAAGGGAATGTCGCATCTCACTTCAGTACACGTACAGAAGGCGTCAATAATGCCTTCCCAGCTGAAATTGCTACGCGCAACGCATCTAGCCATTCGTGCATCATGACTGTTGGTTCTTGGAGAACCGGCAACATCGCGGAGAGCTGTCACTGCTGTCAGTGTTAACTCAGTGCGAAAGAAAGGTTATCAAGCATGATTACCACGTGGTTCATAACCGTCCATCGTCTAGAAATATAAGGAGAGGTAAATATATATAAAAAATATGTTTGCAATAAATACATTTTTATATATTTTAAATAAATATATTTGCAGATTAGCGGAAGTCAGCAAAATGGAAACGCTAAAGAGGATACAAGGGATAAGTATTCATAGTTATTTATAATTATACAGATAAATATATCATCATGCAGATAATCAGTGCATTTAATTACAGAAAGGATAACAACAATTATATATAACAGTGTTGGCGAGAAAGAAGTAACGAAGGCAGGACGCACACGTTTTAACAAGTTTTGATTGATCAACATTATTGTCCTTACATAGTAAGCATCGTCCAGAAAACTTATCTTGCTACAGTGATTAACACGCAAAGTAATATTTACATGTTGCTTTTAGTATGCTCAAACAGAGGCAGTTACTTTCCTGGGCAATCATGAAAGCAGTCACGGCTTATACGCTACTCCAGGATTAGATTATGTCGCTCATAAGGACGTATTGCTGTATAGACGATTGAGAAAGCGGCACTGCAACACGAGCTGTTTGATAAGTTTCTGACCTATCATCCGGACAAATATACTGGGTGAGTCAGTAACAAAAACAAATGTTTTATTTTATTTAGAAAAGAGAAACTAATGAAAATACGATACGTAGTTCATACAAATTATTGTCTCTCGAGACATTGTGGAGACAGGCTGCGTGACTCATTAGAACCATGTATTGTATTTTCATAATTATCTTTGAATACGCAAAGAATTTAAATCGCCCGATCAAAGTCTTGTATCCTTCCTGGTCTTCCAACTTGGGAGTATCAATTCGAAGATGCTTGGTTCACGTCGGAGAAGACATTCGTCGCACTTGACCACCGTATTGTTTTTTTAAATTTAACTTTATCGACTATCGTATAGTTTAATTTATATTGACTGACATATCTATATAAACTTGACAGATCTATTTTGCGTTTAACTTTTAATATTGCGCTGATGATGACCAAAAAAAGGGTCGAAACGTTCGCAAATTTTATGTATAGACTAAGAATATATTTATTGCGCACTAATTACTGCGCTTGACTCTTATTGTCTTTTTCTGTTTATATTCAAAAGCTTAACCGGCTTTTCAATATAATAGTCATGTAAGTTTGCAAGCTTCCTAGCGGCCACATGTGTGGTAAGCACGATTACTTAATTTTCTCAACAACTCTGTTTTCACTCTGTTTTCAGAAACGTTTAGGATGGAAAAGGAACACGGATGTGTGTTTGATTGCAGAAAAGAAAGGATAGTCAACTTATTTGGGCAAAGAAGATCTTAATAGAGATAAACGTATTACTGTTGTTTGTATTTATACATTGAACGCTATTGTATACACATGGGATTACTTAAATTTTATTCGATATTTTTCTTTTATACATTGTCATCATGACAATATAATCTGTATTAAATAAAATATTTGTCTGCATTAAATAAAGTATTTATTATAATCTGTTTTACATAAGATCTGACCACAAGTTACTTCCTACACTTCCCGTTATACATTTTAATATTTTTGTACCGCGCAAATGATTATTAGAGGCCTACATACTTTTTATAATCTGCAATAATATCCTTAATTGTCACAAAAAATGTAACAAGTTGTATCTTTGAGAAGTATGAATTTACGGTCTATTATTCATTATTCGTTTACGAGGGAGAAATTGACATAGGGTATGTATTCTCGTATCAGATAGCATTAAAAATTTAATCTATTTACATTATATTAATCTTAAGTTCTCTCTCTCTCTCTCTCAGTCTCTCTCTCTCCCTCTCCCTTTCTCCCTCGCTCTCTCGCTCTCTCTCTCTTTCTCTCTCTCTGCGCGCGCGCGCGCGCGAGAGAGAGAGAGAGAGAGAGAGAGAGGGAGAGAGAGAGAGGAGAGGGAGGGAGGGAGGGAGGGAGGGAGGGAGAGGGAGAGGGAGAGGAGAGAGGAGAGAGAGAGAGGAGAGAGAGAGAGAGAGAGAGAGAGAGAGAGAGAGAGAGAGAGAGAGAGAGAGAGAGAGAGAGAGAGAGCACTTAAGATTGATATAATGTAAATAGATTAAATGTTTAATGCTATCTGTGTGCGTGCGTGCGTGCGTGCGTGCGTGCGTGCGTGCGTGCGTGCGTGCGTGTGCGTGTGCGTGTGCGTGTGCGTGTGCGTGTGCGTGTGCGTGTGCGTGTGCGTGTGCGTGTGCGTGTGCGTGTGCGTGCGCGTGCGCGTGCGCGTGCGCGTGCGCGTGCGCGTGCGCGTGCGCGTGCGCGTGCGCGTGCGCGTGCGCGTGCGCGTGCGCGTGCGCGTGCGCGTGCGCGTGCGCGTGCGCGTGGGCGTGTGTGTGTGTGTGTGTGTGTGTGTGTGTGTGTGTGTGTGTGTGTGTGTGTTGGGAGGGGGGAGAATATGCAAACATTAGATAAGTAATATAATTTTATTAAACTTTAAAATTTCAACGAAACGTTTTATATTTACATATTATATACATTATATACATTTAAATCGGGTTTTACAATCGGGTTTTACAAATCGGGAATGAGTAAAGTTATCGCACAATCAATCGAATACAGTAAGAAGACAGTGTCATTGTGGATACGAAAATATAAAGAAAAACGTTTTGATACGCTAAAGGATCACAAAAAAATAATGCAAGATCAAGGAAAACTACAGCTCGTCAAGATGAAGAAATCGTCCAGTTAGTTGATGCGAATCCCTTTAATCCTGCAGCAACAGTTTTAAACAACAATAATTATATAATTTCGGTAAGCACAGTAAAATGTGGCTTAAAATCGGTTAAAGTTTATTCGCATCTACCAGCGAAAAAAATTGCACTCACAGAAAATCGTCGAAATCGAAGAGTGCAATTTGCGTTACGGTATTTAAATACTCCTCAAGAAGAATGGATACGGTAATGATCGGACGAAAAAGTATTTTCTTCGAGTGAAAATGAAAGATACAGAGTGTGGTGACCGGACGGACAAAAACTTAATCCAAAATACGTGCTCTCCTCTTAAAATAGTGGGATTTACATTAGGATATTGAGGGAGCATATGACATATCCTAAGAATTAATGAATATTATAGAAACATCGCTACACATGAATGTATAAAAATATGTTGAAATTTTGTAGGAAGTCCTAAAACCTAGTGTTAGGCAAATATATCCTGAAGAACAATATCCCGATAATTAAGATCGCACAAGACAACAGTGCTGTACACACTTCAAGAAGAGTTCGAGCATGGTTTGAAGCAAATCCTGATTTTGAACTACTACCATGGCCTGCAAAATCACTCGATCTAAATCAATCGAGAAAGTTTGGACCAGAATGCATAAAAATCATGGACAGCTGGTGAATAGAACTAGAGAAGCATTAAGTATAATCACGTTTATCAAGTATGGAACGTGTTGGCATTGAATGTCGATTATACGTAAAATTTAAACTCAATGTCGAGACTGCAACTGGTCACTGAAAATGATGAATTCTGGCAGATCCGTGGATGATGATCAGCATAGCGCCATCAATCTTGCTATATCTTTTAGCTCTTTTGCTAATTGCTTCTCGGACAATACTGTTTACAACAAAATGTTCAATTAGTTCAAAGTAGTCAATTATTTGCAAGGTAATCAGTCATTTTGTAAACAAAATAAATACCTTTAATTTGATTGATTGCTGCTGTCAAAGTGGTTTTGCCATGATCAACCAATAATAACTAGTAATAATTTAATTCTTCCATAATTTCTGAAAAAGAGAAAGAATTCTAATTGTTATTATTGAATTATTATTATCACACATTTTCAAGTTATAAAATTCATATTTACCAGTATGGAATCCAGAATCCATCATTATCGATGACCATTTGCAGTCGTCTTGGCATTGAGTTCACCAAATTTTGCGTATAATCATCATCCAATGATAACTCGTTCCATACTTGATGAACATGATTTCTCAATGCTTCTCTATTTCTTAATTCACCAGCTATCCATGATTTTTGCATTCTGCCCCAAACGTTCTCGATTGGATTTAGGTCGGGTGATTTTGCAGGCCATGGTAGTAGTTCAAAATCAGGATTTGCTTCAAACCATGCTCGGACTCTTCTTGAAGTGTGTACAGCGCTGTTGTCTTGTGCGATTTTAATTAACGGGTATTGTTCTTCAGGATATATTTGCCTAACACTAGGTTTCAAGACTTCCTCCAAAATTTCCACATATTCTTCTGCATTCATGTGTGGTGATGTTTCTATAATATCCATTAATCCTAAGGATGTCATGCTCCCCCAATATCCTAATGTAATTCTTCCACTACTGTGAGAGGGGACCACGTATTTTGGATTAAGTTTTTGTCCGTCCGGTCGCCACACTCTGTATCTTCCATCTTCACTCGAAGAAAATACTTTTTCGTCCAACCATATTACCGTATTCCATTCTTCTTGAGGAGTATTTAAATACCGTAACGCAAATTGCACTCTTTGATTTCGATGATTTTCTGTGAGTGCAATTTTTTTCGCTGGTGGACGGGAACGAACTTTAGCCGATTTCAAGCGACGTCTCACTGTGCTTACCGAGATTGGATAATTATCGTTGTGTAGAACTATTGCTGCAGGATTAAAGGGATTCCCATCAACTAACTGGACGATTTCTTCATCTTGACGAGCTGTAGTTTTCCTTGGTCTTGCATTATTTTTTCTGTGATCTTTTATTGCATCCATACCTCCTTCTTCATATTTTCGTATCCACAATGACACTGTCTTCTTACTGCATCCGACTGATTGTGCGATAGCTTCTTTATCTATTCCCGATTCATGCATCCCGATAATTTTTCCCCTGTCTGCTTGCGATAAATTTGCGTAAATATTATTGCGCTGCATGATCACGACCGTTTATGTCCGACCATAACTATTTGTTTTAACAAATGAATATCGGCCGCTAAATCTTTAATAATCAACATTTGCGCGGTTCAAAAATATTAAAATATATAACGAGAAGTGTAGGAAGTAACTTGTGGTCAGATCTTATGTAATACAGATTATAATAAATACTTTATTTAATACAGATTATATTGTCATGCTGACAATGTATAAAAGAAAAATATCGAATACAATTCAAGTAATAGTAATCCCATGTGTATACAATAGCGTTCAATGTAAATTCAATGTATAAAAATAAATAACAGTAATACATTTATCTCTATTAAGATCTTCTTTACCCAAATAAGTTGACTATCCTTTCTTTTCCGCAATCAAACGCACATCCGTGTTCCTTTTCCACCCTAAACGTTCCTGAAAACAGAGTGAAAACAGAGTTGTTGAGGAAATTAAGTAATCGTGCTTACCACACATGTGGCAGCTAGGAGCTTGCAAACTTACATGACTATTATATTGAAAAGCTGGTTAAGTTTTTGAATATAAACAGGAAAAGACAATAAGAGTCAAGCGTAGTAATTAGTGCGCAATAAATATATTCTTAGTCTATACATAAAATTTGCGAACGTTTCGACCCTTTTTTGGTCATCATCAGCGCAATATTAAAAGTTAAACGCAAAATAGATCTGTCAAGTTTATATAGATATGTCAGTCAAATAAATTAAACTATACGATAGTCGATAAAGTTAAATTTAAAAAAACAATACGGTGGTCAAGTCCGACGAATGTCTTCTCCGACGCGAACCAAGCATCTTCGAATTGATACTCCCAGGTTGGAAGGCCAGGAAGGATACAAGACTTTGGTCGGGCAATTTAAATTCTTTGCGTATTCAAAGATAATTATGAAAATACGATACATGGTTCTAATGAGTCACGCAGCCTGTCTCCACAGTGTCTCGAGAGACAATAATTTGTATGAACCACGTATCGTATTTTCATTAGTTTTTCTTTGCTAAATAAAACAAAACATTTGTCTTTGTTACTGACTCACCCAGTATACTTGTCCGGATGATAGGTCAGAAACTTATCGAACAGCTCGTGTTGCAGTGCCGCTTTCTCAATCGTGGTATACAGCAATACGTCCTTATGAGCGACATAATCTAATCCTGGAGTAGCGTATAAGCCGCGACTGCTTTCATGATTGCCCAGGAAAGTAACTGCCTCTGTTTGAGTATACTAAAAGCAACATGTAAATATTACTTTGCGTGTTAATCACTGTAGCAAGATAAGTTTTCTGGACGATGCTTACTATGTAAGGACAATAATGTTGATCAATCAAAACTTGTTAAAACGTGTGCGTCCTGCCTTTGTTACTTCTTTCTCGCCAACACTGTTATATATAATTGTTGTTATCCTTTCTGTAATTAAATGCACTGATTATCTGCATGATGATATATTTATCTGTATTATAATTATAAATAACTATGAATACTTATCCCTTGTATCCTCTTTAGCGTTTCCATTTTGCTGACTTCCGCTAATCTGCAAATATATTTATTTAAAATATATAAAAAGTATTTATTGCAAACATATTTTTTATATATATTTACCTCTCCTTATATTTCTAGACGATGGAAGGTTATGAACCACGATTTCCACGTGGTAATCATGCTTGATAACCTTTCTTCCGCACTGAGTTAACACTGACAGCTCTCCGCGACGTTGCCGGTTCTCCAAGAACCAACAGTCATGATGCACGAATGGCTAGATGCGTTGCGCGTAGCAATTTTAGCTGGGAAGGCATTATTGACGCCTTCTGGATGCAACATGCCTTATTCCTTATTCCTTTATCCTATTCCTTATTCCTCTCATTGTGACTGAGCCCTGACTGAGCCCTAACAGCTCGCT
>JASTWP010003225.1:0-27873 GCA_030770255.1 Temnothorax ravouxi
TCCGCAAGATAGGCTCTTGTGCGGAGAAAACTGGGCTCCGTCTTTCGGAAAGAGACGTTAAGCCGTTGGTCCAAAGGGTTAAAGTGAGAGGAGAAGGGTAATATTGGTGGTAGATTGCGAACCCTGCGGGGATATGCAATAAATTACGAATTATATAGCATATAGCAATTGCGAACAACATTCAGTAAGACACGCGAATAAAAATAAATAGAAAATTTTACAGTTAACGACTTATTAACATTAATCATGCTATATTGCAATTATGTTTTATGTTGAAATTGAAAAATATATACAAGGTGTACAACTAAAAGAGTTACAGATTATTATTTTTTTAAAAACAAAGCAAATTATTAAATTGTTGTTTTCTTTAGAAATAATAGTCCGTAACACTTTCAGCTTCATACCTTGTATAAACTGTTTATAAGATTATAAGATATATTGTTTATAAGATTAAGATGCGTAACACACTACAAAGAGGAGTGATATCCGTACAAAATTACCTTTTTAAAAAAAAGGTAAAAGAGGCGCCAAGTACACGCATAGTAGTGTATATGTATTATGTTGTTACCTTGTTATGTTGTTACCTCGAAAAAAACAAAGTGGTAGTATTATACCTCCAAATAGCTTTACCCTGTACAATGTACAAACTGTTTATAAAATGCGTAATACTACAAAAAGGCGTGATATCCGTACAAAATTACCTTTTTTAAAAAAAATGGTTAAAAAAGGCGCCAAGTACACGCATAGTAGTGTATATGTTGTTACCATACCTCGAAAAAATATAAGTAACAAGTGATAGACATAATCTTTATATCTCGAAAAAATCTAAGCAGTAGTATCTTTATTTCCGAAAAATTATAACCCAAGTAATACACATCACAAAATTATGTTACCTTATCAAAAAGAAGAGTCGCGCTTCAAGTGATCTATTACAATTACACAAAAGAAACGATATCTCTTTAAATTACAGCGCCAATTACAGAGAGAACATATATATTGCCTCAAAAAATAATTGTTGCACTACTTTGAAAAATCTTTACATTGTGTCAATTAGAAAAGAATGTATGATAACAATTTTATAAGATTAAATTTTATTTCAATTTTACAAGGGAATACAAGATATTTAAATACAAAGTTTACATGTGTATTTTTTAGTGGTCACAAAAAAATTACAGAGGTAACAGTACAAAATAAAAATATTTTATTAAAATATTTAATCCAACGAGGGAATACAATTTGTATTTAAATACAAAGTTTATACATGTATTTTTCAATAGAATAAAAGATTTAATCACAAAGAATTACAGAGGTAACAGTACAAAATAAAAATATTTTATTAAAATACATAAATTTTTCTTGTAAAAATACTTGGCGCTGCTAGACCTCGAAATTTTAAATAAATAAGGACAACAATAAATAAAAATAATTCAGAGAAGAATGCGACGAGAGTAACAAAATAATTATCAGCGTGGTGTGTATGTGCGAGCGAGTGCAGATATTGGTGTGCGTGACAACGGCGAATAATGTGGCTTATAATTAAGTATAGGATAAGTTTATTTATTTATTTAAAATTTCGAGGTCTAGCAGCGCCAAGTATTTTTACAAGAAAAATTTATGTATTTTAATAAAATATTTTTATTTTGTACTGTTACCTGTGTAATTCTTTGTGATTAAATCTTTTATTCTATTGAAAAATACATGTATAAACTTTGTATTTAAATACAAATTATATTCTCTCGTTGGATTAAGTATTTTAATAAAATATTTTTATTTTGTACCGTTACCTCTGTAATTTTTTGTGACCACTAAAAAATACACATGTAAACTTTGTATTTAAATATCTTGTATTCCCTTGTAAAATTTAAATAAAATTTTTTAATCTTATAAAATTGTTATCATACATTCTTTTCTAATTGACACAATGTAAAGATTTTTCAAAGTAGTGCAACAATTATTTTTTGAGGCAATATATATGTTCTCTCTGTAATTGGCGCTGTAATTTAAAGAGATATCGTTTCTTTTGTGTAATTGTAATAGATCACTTGAAGCGCGACTCTTCTTTTTGATAAGGTAACATAATTTTGTGATGTGTATCACTTGGGTTATAATTTTTCGGAAATAAAGATACTACTGCTTAGATTTTTTCGAGATTTTTCGAGATATAAAGATTATGTCTATCACTTGTTACTTATATTTTTTCGAGGTATGGTAACAACATATACACTACTATGCGTGTACTTGGCGCCTTTTTTTAACCTTTTTTTAAAAAAGGTAATTTTGTACGGATATCACGCCTTTTTGTAGTGTGTTACCCATCTTAATCTTATAAACAATATATCTTATAATCTTATAAACAGTATATACAAGGTATGAAGCTGAAAGTGTTACGGACTATTATTTCTAAAGAAAACAACAATTTAATAATTTGCTTAGTTTTTTAAAAATAATAATCTGTAACCCATTTAGTTGTACACCTTGTATATATTTTTCAATTTCAACATAAAACATAATCGCAATATAGCATGATTAATGTTAATAAGTCGTTAACTGTAAAATTTGTTATTTATTTTTATTCGCGTGTCTTACTGAATGTTGTTCGCAATTGTATATGTACCGATATCTACAGGCATCGATATTTTGGTTAATTACAGATGGACATCTGTAACACGTGTCTGAAACTTATCTGATATGTTTATTCTTTTACTTCCTTCAACTAATCACAAATTAATTTTATTTAATAAAAGCAATTCTGTCAAATTTCTCATACATAACGCATCGTTTATAATTTTTTATTAATTATATATATATATATATATATATATATATAATAAATAGAAAATTATAAACGATGCGTCATGTATGAGAAATTTGACAGAATTCGCATCGTTTATAATTTTCTATTGTCTAGACATAATTTTTATTCAGCGAATTTTTATTATGTCATGACATAATTTTAGTTCTGCCGCTAGGGAATTTTTAAGTCGATTCTTATGAATCAAGCTTGAATTCGATGTCTAGGTATCCCAGGTTGCCGATGACGGATTACAAATAGTGCGCTCCATAGTTTTCGGTGTCCAGGTGTAATAATACGTTGAATTCGATGTCTAGGTGTCCCACGTTGCCGATGACGAGATCCACATAGTGCGCTCCGTAGTTTTCGGTGTCTACGTGTATTAATACTTTGAATTCGATATTTACGTGTCCTACATTCGGATTTAAAGTTATTAATACACCTAGACACCAAAAACTACGAAGCGCACTATGTAGAACTCGTCATCGGCAACCTGGGACACCTAGAAATCGAATTCAAGGTATTAATACACGTAGACACCGAAAACTACGGAGCTCACTATCTAGACATCGTCATCGGCAACCTGGGACACCTAGAAATCGAGTTCAACGTATTATTACACCTGGACACCGAAAACTACGAAGCGCACTATGTGGACCTCGTCATCGGCAACCTGGGACACCTAGACGTCGAATTCAACGTACGATTACACCTGGACACCGAAAACTATGAAGCGCACTATCTGGATCCCGTCATCGGCAACCTAGGACACGTGGACATCGAATTCAAGGTATTAATACACGTAGATACCGAAAACTACGGAGCGCACAATGTGGACCTCGTCATCGGCAACCTGGGACACCTAGACGTCGAATTCAACGTATTATTACACCTGGACACCGAAAACTATGAAGCGCACTATCTGGACCTCGTCATCGGCAACCTGGGATACCTAGACATCGAATTCAAGCTTGATTCATAAGAATCGACTTAAAAATTTTTTAGCGGCACTTTCTGCGTTTCTGCCAAGCGTAGAGAACTTTCTTTTCCGGCAGCGGTGGTAATACGATGTAAAGATACGAAATCTCTCTAGATATACATGAAGCAATTGACTCAATATATATAATACCTAATTTACCTAAATAAAAATCTTCGAATCTTCCTCCTGACCGATAAGTCTATCGACCTATAATTTATCTACTAGATCGTTCGAAATACGCGCGCGATATCGAAACTGGCGATACCTGCGCCGCCAGTGTCGAAAAAGTGAAAGGGACATTTTCTCTGATCACGTGATATGGCATGAGAGACGGTCGACGTAGAAGAAGTATCTTAAAAATAAATTTTCACATTTGGACTTTGCGTCGCAATATCTCCGCTCGTAGGGCACGTAGCGGAATATTATGAGAGAAACCCCCCCCCTATTTAGACCCCGAGCTATCGATCAAGCCTACTTAAAACTTGATCCGTTCACTCATTATATGAGATCTCAACATCTCGGGTACTCGCAACTCGTGCGTTCGCGTAAAAGAATCACGGTGCGGTCTCGCTTCGCGTGTACTTGGCGCGAGACACTACCGTGTCTCTTGATATATGTATATTGATTCTTATGAATCAAGCTTGAATTCGATGTTAGGTATCCCAGGTTGCCGATGACGAGGTACAGATAGTGCGCTTCATAGTTTTCGGTGTCCAGGTGTAATAATACGTTGAATTCGATGTCTACGTGTTCCAGGTTGCCGATGACGAGGTCCACATAGTGCGCTCCGTAGTTTTCGGTGTCTACATGTATTAATACCTTGAATTCGATGTCCACGTGTCCCAGGTTGCCGTTGACGGGATCTAGATAGTGCGCTTCATAGTTTTCGGTGTCCAGGTGTAATCGTACGTTGAATGCGATGTTTAGGTGTCCCAGGTTGCCGATGACGATGTCTAGATAGTGAGCTCCGTAGTTTTCGGTGTCCAGGTGTAATAATACGTTGAATGCGATGTCTAGGTGTCCCAGGTAGCCGATGACGATGTCTAGATAGTGAGCTCCGTAGTTTTCGGTGTCTACGTGTATTAATACCTTGAATTCGATGACCACGTGTCCCAGGTTGCCGATGACGGGATCCAGATAGTGCGCTTCATAGTTTTCGGTGTCCAGGTGTAATCGTACGTTGAATTCGATGTCTAGGTGTTCCAGGTTGCCGATGACGAGGTCCACATAGTGCGCTCCGTAGTTTTCGGTGTCTACGTGTATTAATACTTTGAATTCGATGTCCATGTGTCCCAGGTTGCCGATGACGGGATCCAGATAGTGCGCTTTATAGTTTTCGGTGTCCAGGTGTAATCGTACGTTGAATGCAATGTCTAGGTGTCCCAGGTTGCCGATGACGATGTCTAGATAGTGAGCTCCGTAGTTTTCGGTGTCTACGTGTATTAATACCTTGAATTCGATGTCTACGTGTCCCAGGTTGCCGATGACGGAATCCACATAGTGCGCTCCGTAGTTTTCGGTGTCTACGTGTATTAATACCTTAAAATTGATGTCTAGGTATCCCAGGTTGCTGATGACGAGGTCCAGATAACGCGCTCCGTAGTTTTTGGTGTCTAGGTGTAATAATACCTCGAATTCAATGTCTACGTGTTCCAGGTTGCCGATGACGAGGTCCACATAGTGCGCTTCGTAGTTTTTGGTGATTAGGTGTATTAATAACTTTAAATCCAAATGTAGGACACGTAGATATTGAATTTGAGGTATTAATACACGTAGACACCAAAAACTACGGAGCGCACTATGTGGATCTCGTCATCGGCAACGTGGGACACCTAGACATCGAATTCAACGTATTATTGCACCTGGACACCGAAAACTATGGAACGCATTATTTGTAACCCGTTATCGGCAACCTGGGATACCTAGACATCGAATTCAAGCTTAATTCATAAGAATGGACTTAAAAATTCCCTAGCGGCAGAACTAAAATTATGTCATGACATAATAAAAATTCGTTGAATTAAAATTATGTCTAGACATAATAAAAACTGGACAAATTAAAATTATGTCTAGACATAATAAAAATTGGATGAATTAAAATTATGTCTTGACATAATAAATTTGGATGAATTAAAATTATGTCTGACATAAAAATAATTCCGCATTTTTATTATGTGTATACACATAATTTTAATTCATGCAATTTTTATTATGTGTACACATAATTTGTTTTTGAATGAACGTATATTTGTTACAATATCTATCCATTATTGAAAATCGATATGCGCGACAAAAGCTCTTGTATATCATTAATTATGTTATTATTTATTATATATATTTCTATCCATATATTTTCAGTATTATTAGAAAAGTTATTAGCATTTAGGATACGAATCTTTTTCCGTTAGTTTGTAAGTTTCATGATTAAAAAGATCATGTCGTATTATTAACATATACCTAAGATTTATAGAATCGTTATTAATTTTATTATATATTTCAATTGCGCGAATCTTAAATATGTTTTGTAAAAATTATGCATAATATTCCTATGCAATGATATTTGTTTAATTATTTCTTTCTATTGCATTTAAGTATAGAAAAATATACAATTTCTATGTGTTTGCACTTTATATTTAATGAGCAGGCAATTAAATATATAATATGATTCAATTTGCACTACGTTTACATGACACCGTTAATCGGGTTTTATAATATCGGTAGTTGTCAGGAAGACCAATCGTAATCATTCTTCAGAAAAATGGAATAGTTGTGATTGACTGGCCTAAGAACTACCGATGTTATAAAACCCGATCAACAGTGCCATGTAAACGTAGTCGATGTCTCTTTATTGACTGACATCCCTGGTAGAAATTGCCTTGCCAGCGCCACGACACTTGTCAGCGCCATGCAAGTTTGCCACGCCACAGCCTTATCCTAAAAACTGGAAAGAGCCATATCAGGGCCATGTTCGCGCCTAATATGGCATTTACATAAAATTGGACGGGCGCAGGTCTGGATTTGACTGAGTTTCTAATGCGATCCACACTTGCGCCACATTAGGTGCTGTCGAGATTCTTCTCTTTGGCTTCTAGATCAACTTCTTAATTGTTTTAGAAATTATTAACGCATGTACGTTAAAATTGAGACACGATTGTTTTATCCTTTACCTGCCGCGGCCAGGGTCCTTCGGCTGGCAGGGCTCTACTAATTTATCTGGCAATAAATGATAATAAATAATAATAAATAATAATAATAATAAATAATAATAAATAATAATAATAAATAATAAATAATAATAAATAATAAATAATAATAAATAATAATAAATAAATGGTAATTAAATAATTTGGTTCGGCAATAAATAATAAATAATTAATTAAATTTATATAAATAATTTATAAATAAAAATATAAATAAAAACAATATTAAATAATTATTACTCTTTTTAAACTGAATTTTTTTCTGAAGATGATTTTTGAAAAATTATATATTTTCGCTGGTTATGACACATATATGTACACGGAGAGAAAAATCAAGTCGTAATACTATGTGAACCTGTATTATAAATACCTTATACTTTTCTCATGTTACATTTACAATAAATTCAACTTCTTATCCTCCAAAATTCATGCTTTTAGAAGGTAGATACTGTTTTTATTAGAAAAGCTTTATAGATATATGTATTATCATACAATTACCAAGTTTTAGTTACTAGCGTCGCCACCTGATTTATAGTTACTAGCGTCGCCAGCAATGCGTGTCATTCAGCTGTCTTACAGTTACTATTGACCCACGACATTTTTCGGTGGGCGTTTAGTAAAAATACGCTACTGCTCGCTTGTGTACGTGCCCCCTCTCCCCCTCGTCACTAGGGATCCATGATTGCTAGGCGGCTGAGACTTTACATGAGCGACACGGTAAAATCAGGTGGATCGCATGTAAATTTAAAGAGGCAGAGCGTCTGCTGTTTTTATAGTGGCGTTGTTATTAAATAAAGATTTATTTCGAGTACTAATCCTAGGACAAGCGTACTTAGTATAAGATAACTGTCAAACACGTT
This sequence comes from Temnothorax ravouxi, assembly GCA_030770255.1. NCBI lineage: Eukaryota > Metazoa > Arthropoda > Insecta > Hymenoptera > Formicidae > Temnothorax > Temnothorax ravouxi. The sequence goes on from JASTWP010003225.1 coordinate 7,831, forward strand.
AAAAATACTTCAATTCACAGGATAATAACATGAGAAATAAATAGAAATTTAAGGTGAAAAAATTATCACGTAAAAATAATTTGATTTTTTTCTCCGTGTAGACTATATATAATATAACACTTACATCAAATTAAGAAGTGGTCTACCACGCAAGGCAGTTGGCTCACGATCCAGAGGTCCCGTTCGATCCCACCAAGGTAAGTGTTTTTTTCAAATACGAGAAAATATTTATAATCATAGACTGCATCTTAAGAAACAAATTTAGTTATAAAATAGTAATAAAATTTCGAAAAAAAAAATTTTTTTTATGCCAGGTGAATATCATATAATACCGCTGCCATGTTAGCGCCATGCCAGCATCCACGTCAGATCTGTGGCGCTAGCGGGCAAAACGTGACGTTTCGCGGATGGCGCTTACCAGCGTGCCATGCCAGCTCCTGAAATGGCAGTGTGGCACGTTGGTCAGTGCCATGCAAGCGCCCAGTCAAAATTTCTACCAGAAATAGTTATATACTTTTAAATCTTTTTCTTTTCTAAAATTCAATCAATTGAATAGCAAAAACTACGTTATCATAATATATATATCGTACTATTTAATATTTATAATTAATAGAAAATTTTAAACGATACGTTATGTATGAGAAATTTGACAGAATTGCTTTTATCAAATAGAATGAATTTGTGATTAGTTGAAGGAAATAAAAGAATAAACAAATCAGGTAAGTTTCAGACACGTGTTACAGGTGTCCATCTGTAATTATCAAAAACATCGATACCTGTAGATATCGGTACATATACAATTGCGAACAACATTCAGTAAGACACGCGAATAAAAATAAATAAAAAATTTTACAGTTAACGACTTATTAACATTAATCATGCTATATTGCGATTATGTTTTATGTTGAAATTGAAAAATATATACAAGGTGTACAACTAAAAGGGTTACAGATTATTATTTTTAAAAAACTAAGCAAAATATTAAATTGTTGTTTTCTTTAGAAATAATAGTCCGTAACACTTTCAGCTTCATACCTTGTAATACTGTTTATAAGATTATAAGGTATATTGTTTATAAGATTAAGATGCGTAACACACTACAAAAAGGCGTAATGTCCGTACAAAATTACCTTTTTAAAAAAAAGGTAAAAAAAGGCGCTAAGTACACGCATAGTAGTGTATATGTATTATGTTGTTACCCTGTTATGTTGTTACCTCGAAAAAAACAAAGTGGTAGTATTATACCTCCAAATAGCTTTACCCTGTACATACTGTTTATAAAATGCGTAATACTACAAAAAGGCGTGATATCCGTACAAAATTACCTTTTTTAAAAAAAAGGTAAAAAAAGGCGCCAAGTAGTGTATATGTATAAATACACGCATAGTAGTGTATATGTTGTTACCTCAAAAAAGAGAAAGTGGTAGTATTATACCTCGAAAAAATATAAGTAATAAGTGGTAGACATAATCTTTATATCTCGAAAAATCTCGAAAAAATCTAAGCAGTAGTATCTTTATTTCCGAAAAATTATAACCCAAGTGATACACATCACAAAATTATGTTACCTTATCAAAAAGAAGAGTCGCGCTTCAAGTGATCTATTACAATTACAAAAAAGAAATGATATTTCTTTAAATTACAGCGCCAAATACAGAGAGAACATATATATTGCCTCAAAAAATAATTGTTGCACTACTTTGAAAAATCTTTACATTGCGTCAATTAAAAAAGAATGTATGATAACAATTTTATTAGATTAAAAAATTTTATTTAAATTTCACAAGGAAATACAAGATATTTAAATACAAAGTTTACATGTGTATTTTTTAGTGGTCACAAAGAATTACAGAGGTAACAGTACAAACTAAAAATATTTTATTAAAATATCCAACGAGGGAATACAATTTGTATTTAAATACAAAGTTTATATATGTATTTTTCAATAGAATAAAAGATTTAATCACAAAGAATTACAGAGGTAACAGTACAAAATAAAAATATTTTATTAAAATACATAAATTTTTCTTGTAAAAATACTTGGCGCTGCTAGACCTCGAAATTTTTAATAAATAACGACAACAATAAATAAAAATAATTCAGAGAAGAATGCGACGAGAGTAACAAAATGATTATCAGCGTGGTGTGTATGTGCGAGCGAGTGATATGGGTGTGCGTGACAACGGCGAATAATGTGGCTTATAATTAAGTATAGGATAAGTTTATTTATTTATTTAAAATTTCGAGGTCTAGCAGCGCCAAGTATTTTTACAAGAAAAATTTATGTATTTTAATAAAATATTTTTATTTTGTACTGTTACCTCTGTAATTCTTTGTGATTAAATCTTTTATTCTATTGAAAAATACATATATAAACTTTGTATTAAAATACAAAATGTATTCCCTCGTTGGATATTTTAATAAAATATTTTTAGTTTGTACTGTTACCTCTGTAATTCTTTGTGACCACTAAAAAATACACATGTAAACTTTGTATTTAAATATCTTGTATTTCCTTGTGAAATTTAAATAAAATTTTTTAATCTAATAAAATTGTTATCATACATTCTTTTTTAATTGACGCAATGTAAAGATTTTTCAAAGTAGTGCAACAATTATTTTTTGAGGCAATATATATGTTCTCTCTGTAATTGGCGCTGTAATTTAAAGAGATATTATTTCTTTTTTGTAATTGTAATAGATCACTTGAAGCGCGACTCTTCTTTTTGATAAGGTAACATAATTTTGTGATGTGTATCACTTGGGTTATAATTTTTCGGAAATAAAGATACTACTGCTTAGATTTTTTCGAGATTTTTCGAGATATAAAGATTATGTCTACCACTTATTACTTATATTTTTTAGAGGTATAATACTACCACTTTCTCTTTTTTTGAGGTAACAACATATACACTACTATGCGTGTACTTGGCGCCTTTTTTTACCTTTTTTTTAAAAAAGGTAATTTTGTACGGATATCACGCCTTTTTGTAGTATTACGCATTTTATAAACAGTATGTACAGGGTAAAGCTATTTGGAGGTATAATACTACCACTTTGTTTTTTTCGAGGTAACAACATAACAGGGTAACAACATAATACATATACACTACTATGCGTGTACTTAGCGCCTTTTTTACCTTTTTTTTAAAAAGGTAATTTTGTACGGACATTACGCCTTTTTGTAGTGTGTTACGCATCTTAATCTTATAAACAATATACCAATCTTATAAACAGTATTACAAGGTATGAAGCTGAAAGTGTTACGGACTATTATTTCTAAAGAAAACAACAATTTAATATTTTGCTTAGTTTTTTAAAAATAATAATCTGTAACCCTTTTAGTTGTACACCTTGTATATATTTTTCAATTATTAAAAACGGAGATGTAGATGAAACAGAGATCGCAAAGGTAGACTAGAATAGAATAAAGAGCTTGGTATATGATATGTTCAGTATACAAATAAATATCCAAATACTTGTATACAAATAAATATCGAATTAATAAAATATAAAATAAATAAAAACATTGTTTAATATTTTATTTCACTAAAGGAACGGTTTGACAGTAAATAAAATACTAAAGTTATGAAAAACCTCTTAATTATTTTACTATTTAATTTTTTAATTTTTATATATTATATGTATATATTATTTTTATATATTTTATATATATTATATAATATTTTTTTATACATTATTATTTTTGTCCGAACGCACTAATGCTTCCAAAAAGTGTTGAAAATAAAATTTCTCAAGTTTCGGGATCAGAAATTTCAAAAAATCTTCGTCTCTGTGAACTGACACGACACAGCTTCCCTTAGGAGACCAGACATAAAGGTCACATACCGTCAGTCCAGTCACATACAACTGTATCTGACATTGAGTGTAGTATTGGTGACTTTTTTTAGCTCGATATTGCCATTCCAATAATATAGATATTTTACGTTTATCTCTTATACGAATCAAAGTCGACAACCGGAAGTTTTTCGCACGAGACAGGACACTTGATTTCAACTAGTTTCGTTATACAATCATCTTCAATTATCACACCATCAGGTGATGCGCAAAGCCACGGCTGAGTTTTTGATACCACTACTCCTATCTGAATTACTTTTGCTCCATAGATGGCTTCGTATTCTTTCAAAGCTTTACCTTCGTTTTTTGAGCCATACTGTGTATTTTTTTTAGCTTGACCGGTTATACACGAGGGAGTCAAAAACTTGTTGACCAAAGCATCGATCTTTTCTGATTGCCTCGTTTTGATCGAATGTGCTCTTGAGCTAGCAGAGATCCTAATGTTTCGCACAGAAAACCATTTATCTGAGTAAGACTGTTCCCGAGTATCCACGCATATCTGGATTATTTGAGTCTCATCCAGATTAACTTCTCGTGCGTAAAAAGCTTTCAGCACTTTATCCGTTATTATATAATTTGATGAGTATATTAGATGATCCTCGCAAAAGTTAAGCAAATTAATAATGCATGCATCGCAATTATTAATGTCACTGAATTCAATCGCTAAGTAGATATATTGTAGCAAAATTTCTTTGACGAATCGTTCGTTTTGGGTTACGTTGTATTCTTTGAGAATTATTCGTAATGCCGAGGAATGCTTGAGATCTCCGAGTTGTAGACTAAGAAGAACACTGGAATTTGCACAATTGGTCTCAGGTGCTTTCGGTTTAAATAAGTTTGCGATACGCATTGGTTTTGCATACATTTCATGGCCCAACTGCTTGTCTGATGGTCTGCCCCATTCCTGCTCAAGACTTGTTTTTGTAACACTCCTATTAGAGTTGACATAATGTATAAGAGCATATATGTGCTTGCATTTTCTTCCGGCTTGCGATACGCACGTGCACGATGCACAAGTTATGTGACGTTTATCGGAAAGCTGCAATAATGTATTTTGAATAAATAATCAAAACAATAATTTTTTGTCCTTGTTTAAACGTTTTTTTATTTATTTACGATTGACTTGAATTTCATTAATATTGATATACTTACATGTAATTGTACCTTGTACGGAATAGCATTGACAGATGTTTGCGGTATTACACTGCACCTTATTAAATGGCTTATATTTTCATTACGCAATTCCTCAACGCGAACCACATGCGATATTGCTAAGGCTTTTTCTTTTGGTATTGCACTTGGATTAAATTTAATGTCATGAGTGACAGGTCCAAATCCCGTTCGTATGATAAGATTCATTGCAAAAAGTCAGAGAGAGGTTAACCTTTAAAACAAATGTAGGTTAATTTCTCTCGAAAAATCTTTTTAACTATAATTTTTGTAATATCATCATTGAAATTAAGATTAAAATTACCTAACGACAATTTACGTAGCTTGAATATTCACAATCGTTGACAGCTATTCCATACAGCTATTCCATCAAAAAGTGCGATATTTCACTAACCGTGGCAGCACTAGTCTCTGCGCACATAGCGAATATTTATGTTTTATATCTTACTTTTAAGATTTTAAATAAAAAAAATAAGAATAAAGAATAAAGAAATAAAAATACGTGAATGTTAAGGTGCGTTTTCACTCATGTCGAGATGTAGGCGACATCATATATCGGAGTCGCCTACGTCGTGTAACGTGGTAGCCTACGTCGTGTAAAATGGTCGTCGACAACGTGTAACCATGGTCGCTGATATCGTGTAATCATGGTCGCCGTCATCGCCGTATCGTATAACTGACATATAAAACGTAATTTTGTAGTAAATGTTAATAAAGTGATAAAAGTAATAAAAAAGTGTTGAAAAATATAAAATATACAATAAAAAGATATAGAATATAAAAAATATATTAAAAAATATACAAAATATGGAAAGGACAAGCGTAAGTAAAAAAATAAATCTGTAAAGTAAAAAAATATTTTAATAATTTTTTAAAATTACAAAAAAATAATAAAATGTCGGTAATCATTTTAGAAAGATGAAATTCAGCAGTATTCCTGCGGAGTGTGTGGTGCCAAAAATCTTATTCCGTATGAAGAAAATGAAATAGATCATGAATGCTTAAATGATCTTTCAGTATCTGTTGATACAAATTTTGTTATGCGTCCACGGACAGGTATATTGTGTAATAATAATATTTAAGAGGGTAGACAACCGGCCTTGACAAGCGAAAAAATAGATTTTTTTAAGTTAAATATTTAAGAAATAAAGAAATCTGGGTATTTGAAACTTTGGCACATATAATTCTATATTCTTTTATAATTATTTAAAAAAATTATTAATATTAATAATAACAAAAGAGTTGTTGGTAATGCAGGGAAGCAGTTCAGTAGCTGGTAGTGCATGGACATGAAATTTCGAAAAAACAGCTCCAACGATTTCTTTCACAAATTTTTTATAAGTTGAAAACAATATTTATAAGGATGTGTCGGAAACAGAATTTCGAAAAAAATTGTTAAAAAAAAATATTTTATTTGCAAAAAAGTGTAAAACTGCATTTTCTTTAAATAAAATTAAAAATGCAACTAAAGAAATATTTTTAAAGAATTTTTTTCGAAATTCTGTTTCCGACATATCTTATTAGATATTGATTTTCAACAACTTATAAAAAACTTTTAAAAGAAATCGTTGGAGCTGTTTTTTCGAAATTTCATGTCCACTACCAGCTACTGAACTGCTGCTTCCCTGCATTACCAATAACTTTTTTGTTATTATTAATATTAATAATATTTTTAAATAATTATAAAAGAATATAGAATTATATGTGCCAAAGTTTCAAATACCCAGAATTCTTTATTTCTTAAATATTTAACTTAAAAAAATCTATTTTTTCGCTTGTCAAGGCCGGTTGACTACCCCCTTAAATATTATTATTACACAATATACCTGTCCGTGAACGCATAACAAAATTTGTATCAACAGATACTGAAAGACCATTTAAGCATTCATGATCTATTTCATTTTCTTCATCCGGAATAAGATTTTTGGCACCACACACTCCGCAGAAATACTGCTGAATTTCATCTTTCTAAAATGATTACCGACATTTTATTATTTTTTTGTAATTTTAAAAAATTATTAAAATATTTTTTTACTTTACAGATTTATTTTTTTACTTACGCTTGTCCTTTCCATATTTTGTATATTTTTTTAATATATTTTTTATATTCTATATCTTTTTATTGTATATTTTATATTTTTCAACACTTTTTTATTACTTTTATCACTTTATTAACATTTACTACAAAATTACGTTTTATATGTCAGTTATACGATACGGCGATGACGGCGACCATGATTACACGATATCGGCGACCATGGTTACACGTTGTCGACGACCATCTCACACGACGTAGGCTACCACGTTACACGACGTAGGCGACTCCGATATATGATGTCGCCTACATCTCGACATGAGTGAAAACGCACCTTTAGAGGGCCTCTAGATACGAGGGGCGCAAACTGATTGACTTGAAATTGCTGCACAAAAGAATAAAGCATGCAACATGGCGATCAATACCCAGTAAACACAAAGTAACAATAATATAATTGTTATATTATAATTTTCCACACAATAATATACTGTAATATAACATGCCTTGTACATAACAGTTATATTGTTGAGTAAGAAATTATAACAAAACAGTTATATTATTGTTACTTTGTGTTTACTTTGTGTTTATATATGTTATATATATATATATATATAAAATATATTTTATATTATATATTATATATATTATATATTTTATATATTAGTTTTTTATATATTATATTAGTTGTTTTACTATTTATTTATTTACTTATATTTATTTAAAATATTTATTTATTTAGTAACAGCAAAGGAGATAGCTTACTTGACAGAGATAGGAATTAATAGAAAATTTGTAGTTTGACCTATTGATGTTCGAAATCCATAATTTTTGAGTTTCAGTGTTAGAAGGAAACCTTTTCATAACATAACTGTCTGATCTATTTGAGCAGTTTAATGCACAACACAATGCCATGATCAGGAATAGTAGGAATTACTAATAGGCACGGAGAATAAAAATAGATTACGGAAATGTTAAAATTAGAGAATAAATTTAGATTACGGAATGTAAGATTAGAAGGTAGATATAGGATAGATATATACTTTGTTATTTGATCAGCATAGATATTACTCGTATCTACGCCGTATTTTCGTCTTGCGCTTTATTTAGTTGTGTAATAAATATAGGAAACAGTTGAAAAGATCGTTTTAATACAGAATGTAAACGTTAAACATAAAAACGGAAACTAACAGTTAAGAAGAGAACGCATATACGCATACATACATGGATCAGTTACGCATTGGATTTGACTTCGCTTAAAAGCTGTTGCCGATGATTTCGCTTAGGGGCTGTTGCCCTGAATCGTGAGAGCGGTAAGCGACGACGCCTGGGGGACTATCGCCCTGAGTCGCTACCTTATTGTTCGGATGCGACAGCGCCTTGAGGTGTAGACCTTGGGTCGCCTTGGCTTGACACACACTTTACTGAATATTTACAATTGTGTCCTTTGTATAAAATTTAAATGTTTGTCTCGAAGGAAAGGCAAAATCTCGAGCGATCTTTCGTGACCACAAAACCGATCAATACAAACGAGGAATAATCGAAAATCGGCCGTGACAACGAAGGATCGAAAACGCCGGAGCCACATCTAGCGAGCGTTGAAACTCGTCCATAAGATACCGAATTATTTATTTGTACATATAATTGATTGATATACTTATAAGTGAATGTGTGTGTGTGCCTGAGCCATCCGACAATCTCTCTTATTCGCTTTATAATTATGTCGTGCACGACGCATATGTTAACTACATAACATACTTTTTAAAAAGTTTTTAAACTCCAATGAATAACAAAGACAAAATATGTTTGTATCGATTTGTGTCGCTTGCTGAAAAAAATAAGATATGTATATATGTAAGATATAAATAAAGACAAAATTGATAAAATATAAATATATATAAATATATGTATTTATTATAAAATAAAATATTACAAACATTAAAAAATGTTTATATTGCACCTTTTCAGGAGATTACTTTCTAACAATAAATCAGATGATTTATAATTCACTGCTTGACCATTTAATTTGTTCGTGGTATTCTTGATTTTTCGATCAGACTTTCTATGTCCCTATTAATATAAAATAATAATATTATTTAAAAATATTTTCAAAAATACATAAATAGATATTAAACAAGTTCAGTAGTATAACTAGGAGAGTTCTGCCCCGGGAGCGCCGAGGGGGGGTAAGAGAGGGGGGGTACGGGAAATCCCCGGGGGGGTGAGGGGGAGGGGTGAGGGGCGGGGTATCGGGTTACACAAGAATATCGGATTACGAGGGGGTGAGGGGGAGGGGGGGTATCGAATTTCAAGGATATCGGATTACGAGAGGTGAGGGGGAGGGGGGGTGACCTTGGCATACTCCCGGGGTGATTCACCGGGGGTGACTCACCTGGATGACTCACCGGGTATGACTCAGCCGCGCCGCGGGTCAGCGCCGCCGCCGCCGCCGCCGCCGCCACGGGTCCGCGCGGGGGGTCCGCGTTCGCGTTCACGTTCGCCGCGGTCGCGCCGCGGGTCCGCGCGAGAGGGGTCCGCGGGTCCGCGTTCGCGTTCGCGTTCGCGTACGCAGTTCGCGTAGAAGATACACGAGGTTTGCGCGGAGACATCACAAGAAATTTAGTTTAATCACCAAAAAAAAACACGTTCATACACAAAAAACTTATTAAAAAAAAAAAAAAATGTGCGTGTAACACTTTGCGCGGACTCGACGAGCGGCCCCGGGCTTGACGTCGTGTTTTTGTACTGAGGAGCTGGAGTTACAAGATATCGTAAAGTAATCATGTAAGATTAAACGGTTGTATGTTACGTGATTACAGTCCGTCTTGCAACTCCAACATTAATTTTGGTTCGGTTTAATGAGGGGAGTCCCATAACCGCGACCCTCCATCTCAACAATCACACAGAGCGATTAATTACGTCGCCAAAAGTAACGGTGGAGTTGCAAGACGTAAAAGTAATCACGTAACATTCAGCCGTTTAATCTTACGTGATTTAGTTACATATATCGTAACTCCACCATTAATTTTGGCGAGGGGGAACTCCACGACCGCGATCCTCCATCTCACAATCACAAAACAAAGGCGATTAACCGCGTCGCCAATCCCGAAAATTATATCCGCGCGAACGGCACGTTTAAACACGCTCGCAACCACAATGGGACTGAACGCAATGACGGTTGAAGAAGTCGCCAGAGAAAAATTATTATGGCGGTGTATAAAACTGATAGTCGCAATACGTCTCGCGCTACAAAGGCGAGACAAAGACGAGCGCCGACGTTCATCGGAACATCGACGCCTCGCTTCTAATCTAAGTTATGATATGTGATATTTTGAATGTAAATTCACGCAGCCGATGCTCCGGCGAACGTAGCATATACGGCTCGAATAGAAATGCGTGCGAGGAAAATATAGTAAGATTTATACTTAAAAAACAATCCATCTACGCAGTACGTGAAAAGACAAAGGAAAAAATGACGTCATCGGGACGATAATCGACCCGATAACACATCGAACCTGTCGGGACATGTTCATTGTAAACAATATTTTTCTAGGAAAAGGGGGTGTTATCGCGTAGACTAAACAAATTCGCGCTATTTTTAAGACGTAGTACGCGAGACAAAGGAAAAGATCTTTCAAAAAATCAGTTGGAGTGAGAGAGAGAGAGAAAAGGGTATATAACGAGGGATGAAGCGCGTCGAGCCGCAGTAGCCAGATTTTTTAGAGTAATACATCGATCGAAGAGTATCGCGGTTTCTTCGTTATTGCATTATCATGTGCGAGTGCTCTGTAAAAGAGAATCTTATATCACTCAATCGCAACGATGTTCGTCCTGCTGTCGAGGCCTTCGGACATTCGCGATTTTAGCGCCGAACAGTTACAATTCGTGCCGAAAACCGTTCTGCTGCAAATGTGCGGCGATCACATTTACTACGTGTGGGACAAGCTTCCGGAGCATATAAAGGCGGATTTGGAGGTGCAGACTTATCGTCGCTGTGACGAACATTACAACCAACCGTGGCAGCGAACGCACATCGACGGTCCCGCTCCGATGATTAAAGATTGCGCCGAATGTCAACGAAACAAACATTAGCTTTCGCGACGTGAACAATTTTGTTTTTCACAACAGTGAGCAAGAAGAAACGGTGCTTGTCTTTGTGCTAAATAGATAAAACATGGAGCAATTGGAGCAAACCGAACGCGATCTGTTGGAGCTGTCCGACCAAGTCGCTACTTTGGGTGAATATTTCACATGGGCGCTGCAATGCGCGGAATTCATCGAGCAGCTCGAGACACGAGCTCGTGACTTTCGTAGTAGTGCCAAACGTCCGCGGCTCTCGATCGGGCAGAGGCAATCGTTGGTTGCCAGAATAGCGCGACTCGAGGGTGCGAAGTCGCGATTGGAAAGACAATTTATACATAGCGGTGGCGATTACGCGAACGCCGGTAACAGTGGCGACACGCGCGCGGCAGAACTCGTATGGCGAGAAATCAACGCCGCTTTCGAAACGCGGATAATGACCGGTGCGGTAATTAATATAGACCATATAGAACCGCGACAGTTTTTGGAAGACGCCTGCAGCGTAGTGTGCAAGCGAGTGCGAGACATTATAAAAGAACATAACTACGTCAAAGTGAACACCGCGTTCAACGGAGAGTTTGTGGCGGGTGATAAACGTGACAATAAGAGTATATGTACAGATAACAAAGAACTGTGTAGTACATCGCACTTGCGCGAGTGGTACGAGCGGCATGTTATCGAGCCCACATTAGCGAAACTCGAGGAGTTCTAGGAACGCGACAGTGGGTGGGCGTTGACTCGAATCCTAAATTTGACAGTAAATGTCAACAAGTACAATCCTTTGCGCGCGGGGTGTCACCTGGAATTATCTAAAGACATTAAAACGAAGCATGCGGTGATCAATGTGCTGTCTATGGACAATGCATGTTTTGCGTGGTCAGTGGTAGCCGCCTTGCATCCAGCTGAAAGACATTCGGAACGGGAATCATCGTACCCGCATTATTCAACGGTACTGAATGTACAAGACATTGAATTCCCAATGACGTTGAGGCAAATTAAACAATTCGAACAACTCAACGATATATCCGTCAACGTCTATACCATCGAGGGAAAGAAGACGTCAAACGTTCTTCCAATACGGCTTACCGACCACACCAGTGATAAACACGTGAATCTACTGTACGTGCAGGATCCGCGAGACAACAATGTCGGACATTTCGCGTGGATTAAGCATCTATCCCGCCTTGTGAGCTCACAATTGAGCAAGCATTATGGTCAGATGTACATTTGTGATCGGTAGGTATTTTTTAATAATATATTATATATCATTTTATATTTTGTGTAAAAAATTTTATAAAAATTGTATTTTTTTGCAGATGTCTTCACTACTTTAGTTCGAGCGACAAGTTGCAGTCTCACACCGAGGACTGCCGAAAGGTAAACGACTGCGCTATCAGACTACCGAGCGAGGACAACAAGTGGCTCAGCTTCAAGAACCACAGCAGGAAAGAGCGACTTCCTTTCGTGGTGTACGCCGATCTGGAATGTGTGCTGCAGAAGACACAACCGGATACGGAACACGCGTCGTACGCCTATCAACATCATCGAGTATGTAGTATAGCATACTACGTACAGTGCTCGTACGACGACTCATTATCAGCGTATCGATTTCGTCGCGATAACGACTGCGTCGCGTGGTTCGTCGAGGAACTCAAAGGATTGGCGCATCGCGTAAAGAACATCTTGTCCAACATTGTAGGCATGGTAGACCTAACGCGAGACGAGTGGGAGACATATCACAGCGCGGCGAAATGTCATATATGCGAACAACCATTCACGCCAAATGATAATCGTATGCGCGATCATTGCCACCTAACTGGACGTTACAGAGGTCCGGCACACTCGACGCTGCAATCTGAATTATAAGGATTCTCACTTCATTCCAGTAATATTCCACAATCTGTCGGGCTACGACGCGCATTTCATTATCAAGGAGATAGCTGCCGCGTTCGAAGGCAATATTGATGTACTGCCTATAACAAAGGAAAAGTACATCTCATTTACTAAACATGTGAAAGACACCGCGGAAAAATCTGATTTACGCAATAATATAAAACTAAGATTCATCGACTCGTACAAATTTCTGAGCGCGAGTCTCGCAAAATTGGCATCCTTTCTAGATAATGATAAATTAAAAATTATACGTTCAAATTTTTACACGTTATCCGACGACGATTTCAAATTATTGACGCGAAAAGGTGTCTTTCCATACGAATACGTGGACAGCGTCGAAAAGCTGGACGATACGTGTTTACCGCCGCACGATTCATTTTACAGTTCCTTGACCGGTGACACCGTATCCGAGAGCGATTACGCGCACGCCGCGAACGTATGGCAGCGATTCTCCATTCGAACCCTGGGCGAATACAGCGATCTATATCTGAAAACCGATGTATTGCTGTTGGCCGACGTGTTTGAAAATTTCCGCGACAGCTGCGTCGCGAGTTACGGACTTGATCCAGCGTACTATTACACTTTACCAGGCTTTACGTGGGACGCCATGTTGAAACATACACGTATCAATTTTGAACTGTTGACAAACATTGACATGGTTATGTTTATCGAACGTGGTATTCGCGGCGGTCTGAGTCAATGTTCCGGCAGATACGCGCAGGCCAACAACAAGTACATGCAGTCGTACGATTCATCGAAACCGTCGTCGTACCTAATGTACTTCGATGTCAACAACTTGTACGGCTGGGCGATGTGTAAGCCATTACCTTACGCGGAGTTTCGATGGGTCAAAGACGTTTCGAATTTCGACTTTAGCGCGATCGCTGAGGATTCGCCTACGGGTTATATTCTCGAGGTCGATCTCGAGTATCCGCAGGATAAACATGACGCGCACACTGACCTACCGTTCTGTCCGACGCGCGATAAACCGCCCGGCAAACGGCAGGACAAACTTCTCGCCACGCTGCACGATAAGAAGCGTTATGTCATTCATTATCGCAATCTGCAGCAGTGCACGCGCCATGGTCTTCGCGTCACTAAAATACATCGCGTATTACAATTTGCTCAATCTGAGTGGCTCCGCGCTTACATTGAACTCAATACAAAATTTAGAACATTGGCTAAAAATGAGTTTGAAAAAAATTTATATAAATTAATGAATAACGCAGTTTTCGGGAAAACGATGGAAAATGTACGAAACCACGTCGATGTAAAATTATTGACGAAGTGGGACGGACGATACGGCGCCGAGGCAATGATCGCGCGACCGAATTTCCACAGCAGGAGCGTATTTTCGGAAAATCTGATAGCTATTGAACTGCGCAAACTCGAGGTGAAATTCGACAAACCGATCTACGTCGGTATGTGCATTCTCGACTTGTCGAAGGTGTGTCTATACGAATTTCACCATGAGTACATGTCTCCCCTGTACCGCGAATCGTGTAGAATTATGTACACCGACACGGACAGTTTGATTTATCATATCGAGTGCGACAATGCGTATAAGAACATGAAACATGATATAGTCAAGTTCGACACGAGTGACTACGCGGTAGATAACGTGTACGGTATGCCTCTCGTCAATAAAAAAGTGCCGGGTCTGATGAAGGACGAAAACAATGGTGCCATTATGATCGAATTCGTTGGACTTAGGGCAAAAATGTACGCCTTGCGAGTCGATGGTAAAAAAGACTGTAAAAAAGCGAAAGGTATCAAAAGCAACGTCATCGCGCGCACCATCACATTTGACGACTACACGCGGTGTCTGAACGATGAGATCGAAATGACTCGACCGCAGTCGTGCATACGATCAAAATTGCACGAAGTGTACACTATCAGCGAGACGAAGATCGCTCTGAGTCCGTACGACGATAAGCGATATATCATGCCGGATTCGATCGATACGTTGCCTTGGGGCCATTATCGCATACCTTTATATGATAAGGAACAGTGAAAATTCATGTATGTATGTATGCAATGTATGTATGTATGCAATGTATGTAGTAGTATATTACGACATATGTGTAACGTAATATAAGGTAGTAGTATAACATATGAATGTATGTATGCATGTAATGTAACGTATGTATAATCGAAGGAATATTAATCGCGCATACTTTTGTATTTTATATTATAAACATATATTCAAAAAAAAAGTTGTTATACAATATTATCTATGCAATTGATGTGAATGACAAGATAATTGTTACGACGATTTCAATAATCTTTTGTAATCGAATTATTGGACTCGAGCGCCAGAGGGATTGAAATTATATAATAATTTCTGTATTGTTACTTATTAAAACAATGTGGAAGGAATATTAATCACGCATATTTTTATATTTTATAATATAAACATTTATTCAATAAAAAGTTTTTTATTCAATATTTCCATTTATTATTTCCCTATAAATATTTTATTCCTAAAGTACGGCATGTTATTCTGCGTGAACGTTATCTGCTTATTATATGGAATCAAAAAGTTAAATCGATTTAAGTATGTTGATTTAAGCCGATTCGACGACTGCAACTTGACCAACGTAAAACTCTATCTAAACTCTGAAGTTTATCCATACGACGACTTGAATTTGGATTTTGGCAAACACAGATGGACGATTCTGTACGATATGTACGCGCGTTTCTGCAAGAACTACTACGGATACGAATATCTCGAGCCGAGTCTCACCGTTTTCAACATTACTACTACGTAACGGCCCGTTTGTGATCATCGATTGCTCGCGCCAAAACGAATCCGTCAAAAGCGCCACCGTGGATGTTAGACTGGAATTCGATTGCATGGAGAACGTACCGCCGAATACCTCCGCGTACTGTCTCATCATACACGACCGCGTGATCGAGTACAATCCGTTGACGAATGTAGTGCGCAAATTAGTCTGAGTGTTCGCGGCAACGTCGACATGAATATTTTCTCTCTCTCTCTTATTTCATCCAGAGAATAAGGGAGGGGTGGGGGGGTGGAGGGAGTATAAATCAGATTGTTGCGAGACGGTTTTGCAGAGTTGCGCGTCATTTTTCTCGATCGACGCATCGACGAGAGAGAGAGAGAGAGAGAGAGAGAGAGAGAGAGAGAGAGAGAGAATGAATGAATGAATACATTTATTAGCTTTTAGCTATCATACAATACACACAATACACTTTACTTAAGTCCATTTTTCTTTCAATTTTCTTTTAAATTCGCTTACATTATTATCGATGTTTCTTATTTCCTCAGGCAACTCATTATAAATCCTTATACCATCATAAAACAAATCTTTTTGTCCTGTTCGCGTTTTTCTAAATTGTACTTGTAATTGGTTTACTTGCCTTGTTTTGTACTTATGTCGCTCTCCTACCTTCTCAATCTTATTACACAACCCCCTCGGTAACAATCTATTAGCTAGTTTATACATAAATATACATACATTATACTTAATTCTCTTTTCTACGCTCATAATTCCTAGGACACTCCTCATTTCATCGCATGAGGTATATATCGAACATTTAAGTACTGACCTAATTGCCCTATTTTGACATACTTGCAACTTATCTAATTGTACTCTACTCAAACCTATAAATACCGTTGAGCAATATTCCATATGTGGTGCCACAATTGCCTTATACAATACGCTTCTTGCATATAATGATAGGTCGACACCCACTCTCCTAATAAATTGTGTCTTAGCACTCATCTTTTTAATAACATATTGCACATGCTTCTCAAATGTCAATACCTCATCTACCATTACACCTAAATATTTGTATTCATTTATTTGCTCCAATCTTTCGTTCGCAATTTTTATATCACACTCCGTGTTTTCCTCGCATCTACCACTTCTTAGCAACATAAACTTGCTCTTTTCCCCATTCAATTTCAACTTATTTGCACATAACCAACCATATATTTTTTCCAGTTGCTTATTAATAACATATTCAATAGTATCTATTCTTAAGTTTTCAAAGTATACAATAGTATCATCTGCAAACATTCTAATTTTGCATCCAAGAATCATTAAGTTTACAATATCATTGATATATAATATAAACAATAGAGGCCCAAGAACTGATCCCTGGGGTACTCCATTTGTTACCTTCCTTGCTTCAGACATTAAATTCTTATATTTTACCTTTTGTACTCTATTATTCACATAATCTTGTAACCAAGAGATAACCGTTCCTTCAAATCCAAGAAATTCCAATTTAGCAATTAATATCTTTCTATCTATTGTCTCGAATGCTCTACGATAGTCCAGAAAAACAACTCCAATCTTATCACCTTTACTTATTGCTAATTTCCACTCAGATATTACACTTTGTAACGCAGTTTCACATGAGTAGCTATTTCTGAAACCCGATTGGCAATCGGTAATAATATTGTGCTCCTCACAGAATTTATCTAATCGCGATTTTACTACGGTTTCTAATACCTTCTCATACATTGGCAACATATTAATCGGTCGCAAATTTTTCGCATCATTTGATCCTGTTACTTTAGGTATCGGTACAACAGTAGAACATTTCCACTCCGACGGAAAGACCCCTTTGGCTAGAGACATATTGCAAACTTCCAAAAATATTCCATTCATTGTTTCATATGCCCATTGTAAAACTATCGTACTAATACCCTCATCCGTCCCACTTTTACGTTTTAACTCTCTAACTATCTTTGATAATTCATCATTTGTTACTTCCTCAAAACTCTCCATCACACCTTCTCTCTTATTACCTAAGTAGTCACAAAACTTTTCATCCCCTATTTCTATACTTTCAACAATTTCATCAATACTTTCAATAAAATATTTATTTAGTTTATCAGCTATCACTAAATCATTTTCATATCTTATTCCGTCTATTAGTATACCTACTCCATATTCAGTATTTTTACTAGATTTCAATATATTAGTCTTAACTGCTTTCCATAACTTATATGAGTCACCTTTAAATGTGTCAATTTGATCAAACAAATATTCCGTTTTTTCTATCTCTGATTAGTTTAACGACTCTGTTTCTACACCTTTTAAAATCCGTCCACATCTCCGGATTTCTACTTTCTATGGCCTCTTTATATTTCTTATCCCTCTCCTTAATTGCTTCCAATATGTCTCCATTAAACCATTTATTGTGCAACCATTTTATCTGCACAATCTTTTCTTCTATCGGCGCCAACTCATTAACCGCATCACTTATTACGCGTACTAGCCAGTCTGCCTTAACATCTATATCACATATTGTCATATTACTATGTTTATAGTCTCTTCTCGCATTACGTAATAAATAACTAAACGCCTCTACATCGATTTTATTAATGTTCCTTTTTCTAATAACGGTATTTCCTAATATTTCTTTGTTCCCTTTAACTTTAACACATACTATGGCATGATCAGTTATTCTCGGCGTATGTATCACCTCACACATTACCTTTTCATTAGCATAAACATGATCTATTAGCGTTCGCGATGTTTGAGTAATTCTTGTTGGTTCCTTTACATATTGCTTATATCCTAGACCCTGCATGATTTCATTTATCCGTTTTTTGTACACACTTTCCTTCATTAAATCAATATTAAAGTCGCTACTACTACTATACTATGACGTGAGATTATTTTATCACATAATTCCTCAAGGAGTCTCAAAAAATCTGCATCACTAGCTCCGGGTGAGTGATACACGGTCGTAATACACTTCTTAACATTACCAATAATACAATTTAATGTAGCTGTCCACAGATTCAATCCACATTCCCTATTATCCATTATTTCATACTTAATATACCTTTTCAGATATATTATAACCCCTCCAGTTCTTCTTGACTTAGAGTTACATCTCACTATATTATATCCAGGTATTTCTATTTCACTGTTCTCCACCTCACATCCTATATGTGTTTCAGTCAGACAGCATATACTGGGCTTCTCTTTAATTATAAAATGTACTATTTCTTCATAGTGACGTAATAAAACCTTGTATATTTAAGACTATTAAATTATTCATTATATCTTTATTTGTCTGGTCTACTCCATTACCCTGTTGTCAATACTCGCTTTCGTATTTCGTTTTCTGTCTCTCTTTTTCAAGAGCACTCACATAACATGGACAGCCTTTATCCGTCGCTCTGTGTGATTAATATCTAGTTTACCTTCCTTGATGAACTTATTTCTTGCTATACAATTAACGCATTTAATTTCACATTTTATCTTTCATCACACATCTCTCTGATTCGTGGCTCCCCGCACAGTGTAGACACGTTTCCTCCTTCTTGCACTCTTTCGCCATATGCCAGAACCCCCAGCATTTTAAACATCTCAGCACTCCTACAAAATCAGTAACTCTACATTTATTCCAATTAATGTTTAATCTTTCTGTTCTCAATATTGCCTCATACCAACTAGCGCTGACCTCCACTATAATCGACATATCTCCATATTTAACGTTATTTATTCTACGTAATATTCTTAATTCTGAATTTTTTCTTTGCATTCCTAATTTATCTTCGTTCTGTCTTACAATTATATTTATCAAACTTTCGTCGTCTTTTTTACAATCATCCTTATCTATTCCAACTATCTTTAATTTTGGCTTTTTTAATGACGGCACTTCGATTTTATACTGTTTTCCTACTACTTTCTCTATATTCTGTTTTAAAACAATCTTTATCTTTACTTTTTTCACATCCAATAATAATTGATCCATTCCCTTTCCTTAACCCTTATTAACACTAATTCCTAATTTTGCAACATCTACATGCTTTTTAATGTCTCTTCTTTCTTTGTTTCTTCACATTTGTTGTTTCAACTAAGGTTTTACTATTATTACTTCATCACTCCCGCACATTCCTTACTTGTCTCTGCGTAACTTACATAACCCGACTTATGTTTTTCTGTGCTTAATCTTTCCTGTCTCACACATTTTTACCTCGTTTAATACTTTTGCATTTTCTCATTATTAATTCATTA
>JASTWP010003226.1:0-27867 GCA_030770255.1 Temnothorax ravouxi
ATTGTAAAACATATTGTAATTATTAATATACAATTATTCGCGATTTATTTTTAATATTATATATACTATATTTAATACTGATTAAGTAAATGTTATTCTTTTACAGCGTACAGTTGCACAACTAAAAAAACTATGGACAAACATGAAACAGAATCAAAGAGAATTATTGACAAAAGAAAAACAGGCTCGTCTAGCTACTGGTGGTGGTCCACCACTTCCAGAGACAAGTATTGATCCTGACGTAGCCGCAATTGCACCCCATCTTTTGGAAACAGCTCCTATCCTTTTTACTTCAAATATGACGGACAATGAAATAAAAGGTAAATAGTTTTATAAATATATTTATAAGCAATTTGTCTCACTATTTAACGTAATTAATATTCTTATGTATGATAAAAGTATTTGACAAAAAAATGTTACAAGTTCTTATTATACTTAATTTGATTTAATTCAAATATATTTTATTTATGTTTCAGAGATGGAAAAACAAACTTTGAAGATTCTAACAGATAATAATTCGACCATTGTCATATCTGAAAGTAATGACGACGAGGCAACAAATGAAAATAAAATACAAAAAGGTATGTGAAATTGAAATAGATTAAAAATGAAATATATTTGTATCATACACCATTATCCTTATATACAAATATGGAAAAATCTTATTTATTAAAAAAATTTATATCAATTTTGTGTTAGTCGTGTCTATTTTGTGTTTAACAAGATTATGTAATTATATATCCGTAATAAATATATTTCTATGTTTAAAAAGTAAAATTATTTACAATTAAGAATTTAAATTGATTATCATTCATTTTCAGTTGACGTAACAATTGAAGATACAACACAAGATAAAGAAAATCAAAATATCGATTTTTCCATTCAAGGTAATTACAAAGTACAAGTAAAATTACAGTACTTTTAACAATGAAAATACTGTAAAGATCGAAAGAATAAAACAAATCATAGAACAAGAGAAAGAAGTGGCAGAAATACAGAAAGCTCACGAGGAAAGAATGGCTGTATTGAAAGAAGATTTTCATAATAAAATACATGCTCTAGAAATTAGAGCAGCTACTGCAAAGGCTGAACTAGCTGAGTTACAACTGCGAAAAGAAAAAGAGAAATATGCTTCTTCAAGGGTATAGACTGAAGTTCATTAAAATCAGAAAAGTTCAAAGTATTTTATTTCATAAATATTTTATTGTATAAGTTGTTAAAAATGAATGAGATTATTTTTTTTAAAGTGTTAATCACTACAAATGATAAAAGATTATTTTTGTTTATAAATGTTAATCACTATAAAAAATGATAAAAGATTATTTTTGTTTATAAGTGTTAGTCACTATAAATAATAAGATTTTTTTGTTTAAAAGTGCTAGTCACTGAAAATAACAGATTATTTTTGTTTACAAGTGTTAGTCACTAAAAATGATGACAGATTATTTTTTTAAATAAGTGAGTCACTAGAAATAATAAGAAATTTTTTTATAAGTGTCATAAAATAAAAAGATTATTTTTTACAAGTAGTAATATTATATAACAAGGTGAAAAGTGATATTAAAGTAAATAGATTAATGATTTGTGTTCCTTTTTAAAAGATATCAAAACAGTATGTTATAAAAGTTTATTTTAAAAAATTACATTAATATTGTATCAATAAAGTTTAAAATAGAACAAAAAATTGTTTTGGTTAACTGCTTTTTACATTCATTACATCATGTATAATAAATATTATCTGAATAGTCTTTCTATGAGTGCTGCTCGTAGAGCAAAACCCTCGCCTGGTTCCCAATGTGGTTCATCAACTGGCACTTCCATTTCATTATCTTCCTCAATGATTTCTTCTTCTGGTAATACGTCATTAAAAATTAATGAAAGATTATGTAGCACAGCACAAGCAACTACAATTGTGGTTGAACATATTAATTTGTTGCTTAAACCTCTAGACAAACACGGAAATCTGCGTTTCCATATTCCAAATGTCCTTTCGACAATTATTCGTGTTCGCCTATGAAGTATATTATAACTGTAATAAAAAATATATTATTATTTGTTGGGTTTTTATGGACAATAGATGAATATAATATAAAATTAAAGACATAATACTAACGTGATTTCTTCATCTGCCTGTGGATTCGAAAGAGGAGTTAAAAGGAATGGTAGACAGGGATATCCAGCATCTCCTACTAAAACGCCTGATAATTGACCTTGAGTGTATGTCATATATAATCTAGAATTTTGGAAAATTCTACTATCGTGTTGGCTTCCAGGCCATTCTGGGACAATGTCTAAAAATTCTGTTCTGGGCCCAACAACAGCCTGCGTATGTACATGTAAAACCAATAATTTTTAATGTTCTACATGTTTTACTGTTTAAAAATCAACAATTTTTGTTTATTAAAATTATGCTATGCAATTAAAATTCAAACTATGCTATTACATTCAAATTTTATATTTACATATATGTAGTACATACCTGTACATTCAATGAAAAGTATCCTTTTCGATTTCTATAAACTTCGTCAATGTTCTGGAACCTGGTATGGACTAAACGCACATGTGTGCAGTCAATCGCTCCATCAATGCCAGGTAAACCAATGCCTCCATTGCGACGTCCTATATCTCTAAAAAGCCTATGATTTTCTCTTGTAGCATCTGGTGTAACAGGCATCTTTATAAATTGCTTAAAAAGCCTTGCTAGAAGTACAGACACTCGGAATACTACTCTTGATATAGTTGGCTGTGAAACGATTATAGTGTCTCCAAGTACTTGCTGCACAAATATTAAAATGTTATCCGTACAATATTTTTATAAATAATTGTTATTTAATTTTCAAAAATAATTATGACATATAATTGTTACACATCTTGTTATATATACAATCATATATTTCATCTTTTAACCTGAAAACTGCTTGTGGCATAGAACCGTAGACATATTAATAATTGAAATATCGGAGGTATAGGAAGACCACGGTTATTATTATATAAAAATCCTTCTTCAATTTTAGGTTGAATTCCATAAAGTATAGAATCTTTGTTAAATCTGAAACGTCTTTTGAACTCTCGATTGCTGTAAAACTCAAACGGATTTAACCAATCTCTAATGTATCTTTTTGGAACACGCACATTATTCTCATCCTCATCATTGTCAGAATCACGGTCAGAATCACGATCAGAATCTATTTCGTACAGTTCAATATTTCTTACGTTGTCTATTTCCATATTACATACAATTTTTACTGCCAAAATTTCACATATAAAGTAAACAGGAATATCTTAAGTCATCTATGACCACGACTTGACCAAGATCGTCTTATTCAACAACATATATGTCAAATAAGATAATCTTAAACGACTATTAAGAACGTGCATCGATTAAGGGCGGAATTCATAGACGTTGCTCAAGACTTGTCTTAAGCATGATCTTGGCCAAGACGGTCTTAAGATCGAAAACCGTCTGAAGACAGCTTTACATGCATAGATAAATCTTGAGAACACAAGTTTTAGCTTAAGATCGTCTTGACGAAGTCTGTGCTTAAGAATATGGCTTCGGCAATATTCGGGAATCCAAGCTTTTTGACCAATCATGATAAAGATTTACAAGAATTTACCGGGGATTGCGTCTATTCTCGCTCGTGCCGCTCGTGGCCGGTGGCCGTCATCAAGTCATCATCGCGTCGGTCGTGTACCGCGACGATTAACCTTAAAGAGAGCGACGGTTGCAGTGGTGGTGTTTTCCCTCCGAGGAGGAGGTACGACGAGCATCATCGCGACATAAACGATAATTGTCAACGGATTGATTGTCGCGTTAAAATATAACGATCCTTACCGTTATCGCAGTGCAACGACGGCCAGGTGCTCAAACACGCCGTGACTATCAATCTGTGGCCCAACGATGAAATGACGATTACTCCGGTAAGGCCTCCCGTCTCGCCTAAGGTCATCCTTATTATTTGACACGTATTGGTACTCTAATAATAATAAACTCTGATAAAATTTGACTTATCCGAGATAATCTCGGTGATACTTTAGTTGACAACGTGTAACGATAACGATAGCAAATTAACACCACTTGTAACAATAGCTTTCGCTGTTGAAGAGAATTGCATGATGGTGTGATAGCTTATTTGTTTTTGCAATATGTCAACGGTATCAGTTTTCTATAGAAACCATTTTCCAGTATTAGGTGGCACCATGTTATATGAAACCCACTGGATGCGCGCACGATGGCGAGCTCTTAAATTGGGAAGCAACGTGCCGATAAATCCAGGCGACGTTTGCTCTCTGCTGCCCGACAAATGTTGGTTCAAGATCATCTCGGTGCCGGACACGATGCAGGAAGGTGATCAGACATTGAAGAGAAAGGTAGCGATTATTGTTGACATTCGAAGAGAGGGAATTTCACGTGAAGAATTTTCTTACTAAGGGGTTTCCTACATTTCAGATTGATCAGGAAGATCCAAATAATGAAGCGGACATTAAGAAGGCCTGCTTATTGTCTAGCATGGAAGTTGCGGGGTCTCCTGGTGAAAGTTTGAACGGTATTCCTTGTGATAAGGATCCACCGAACGAGCTTAAGGATTGCCCTGTTAATGGAAATGGAGAACACCAGGATGCGCCTGCTCCAGCTTTGCAAATCGAGCCCACAAGGTTTTAATCTATTTGGAATCGAGCAGAAATATTTGACGATGAAGATACGGTTGTTTATCATGTTCTTTGCACATTTTTCAGCTGTCCAGAGGAAGGTGATATGCCAGCGACGAGTTCCAAGAAGTCAACAGACTCTCAGGATGTAATTGAACCTCCTGTTCAATTACATCCCTCCTCTCTTGAGCACGAGAATAACAGGAAGCGGAAAGCAAAGAATATTAATTTAACGAGTAAAGCTGCGACAAACGGTGAGTCAGGCAAGAGGATCAAATGGGATTGCGGCGCGCACTTCATCCGCGGAGGAATCTGTTGACGAGTCTGATTACGAGCCGTCCGTGTATACCGAAAGTTCCGACGACTGGAACGACAGGAGTGAGCTGGAAGATGATGGTACTACCGGCTAATGATGGAAATCATCGATTTTCCTACGCTATCGTCGATTTTACAATTTTTGAGAGCGTCCAAATTATAGATACGTCCGCAATACAGATCTATTTTGTTGTGAAATATTTATTTTTGTACATGGTCTTGAAATATTGTATTTGTATATCCATTTTACTTGAAGAGATATATAAAAACGTTAATAATATATCACAACCGACGTTGCTCTTTTACATGTCGGAAAGTACGAATTATATTAATCTGATGCGTATTGAAAATATAAAACACTTATTCTAAACGTTTAAAATGTCCAAGGTTAAGATAATTGTATATCATAGAATTTTTTATGTAATTTTTGCGTGAAATTAACAGTTTCAAATAATCGAATAATCGGCACTAGAAAACTAAGTTTCTTTAACATTTAAATTTCCGATGTTATGGTTCAGCTATATCAAATGCTGCTTTTATCCCGCATCAGGTTGATAAGTCCACAATAATTAATAAATATTAAAGTAATCCGCGCTCTCGTATATATTAAAACGCTTGATATCCCTCAGCGTCCTCGGTGGCGTATTCTTCAGCCGCTGCAATGGCCATATCGGCCAACATGTGCTTCGGTATCTCGGATCCCCACACTTTGATAGTGTAACACGCATTCTCCATTTTGGTCAGACTGTGCTTGAGCATGATGATTTTCTTGTTCACCTCAAGTTATGCACTACGCTGGTGTAGCCTAACAAGGCTATGTATATCTTTCTGACAAAATTACACGTTTGATAACAACTGGACACGTCACCTATCGCCAGATTATTGATACACGTTTGCATCAGCTCTCTATGATAAAACCGACCATAGAAACACAGATATCTTCCACTCTTTGGGCTGAAGGAGCTGAAATGTAGCAAAAGGAGCAAGAATGATTACTTCCTTTATTCCAATATGCTATACGTGAAAGTTGTTATTTCTTTGCGCATGCTGTGCTTTACCTTCAGCTGGATCTGCTGTATACCTCTCCTCTCTTCTTTCCAGAGTGAATATTAAGTTCGATTGAATAGTTATTTCTTCACGAAGTTGACCTTTATATCCATCAGATACACTTATAAGAGATGTGTCATTATTCTCGGAATCAACATCTCTGCAACGACGACCGAAATACACGTTACATTTTTATTTTAAAAATATTAATATTTTTATTGTCAGAATTTGCATTTTGGTTTATACGTATAAAATGATTGCAAAAGCGAGTACTCACAGGTTGACAGCGTTCAAACCACACGCGTTGCACTGGAATCTTATATTGTTGCTGCTGGGAAACTTGAACACGTTAAAGCTAGCCATTAACGATTGAGCCTTAGGACTTTCCGCTTCCGCCGCTATCACCAGAGCCAGACCACAGCTGACTTCTCCGCCCCTCGCGCCAATTTCGATACTTCTCGACGAAACCGTTGCCACTTCTGGAACTCCCTGATGGAGTCGCGGTCGTCGGAACTTCCTGGCTTGCGACGCTTCGGCCTGTCCGCTGTCCCTCTCTCTCGCTCTCTCGCTCTCCCCTTTCGCACTCGCTCCCTCTGCTCTTCCTCGTCGTTCTCGGCTGCTCGTCTCTCACATCGAGGACTACGCACTTTCCTCATCACACCTCCTCGCCTCGAATATCGGCGACTCGAGTTTACTCGTCCCCTGGCGAAAATAAAGCGTTTGAAAAGCAGAAATTGCAACGTTTGAGCGTTTGAAAACGTCTTTCAAACGCTCAAACGTTGCAATTTCCGCTTTTCAAACGCTTATAAACTTCCTATTTTCGCCAGGGTCGTACCTGGTCGTACCTCCTCGGAGGTAAAACACCACCACTGCACCCGTCGCTCTATTTAAGGTTAATCGTCGCGGTACACGACGCGATGATGACGGCCACCGGCCACGACGGCGAGAATGACGCAATCCCCAGCAATCCCGACACGGAAACGTCACCCGGGCGCGGGTACACACAGGTATACTAGAGTCCTTAGGGTATACTCCCTTCTTCAAACTCGCTGAGATAGAAAGAGAAGGAAGGATACTGTGCACTCGGATGACGTTTCCGAACACAGCCAATGTAGCACATAACCTGATAAAACCGTCTTAAGTCGACTATTTGGTCGACTTGACCAAGACTGGCTCAAGACAAATCTTAAGTAAAGGCTGATTTATAGAGGCCGTAACTGTTAATTTAAGCCGTAATCTTTAAGGAATTGACCAATCACAGTCGATTATTCTTCTCACATTCGACTGTGATTGGTCAATTTCTTAAAGATTACAGCTTAAATGAACGGTTACGGCCTCTATAAATCAGCCTTAAGAACTGTGCATTGAATCGGTCTTAAGATTTATCTTATGCAACGTTATTTGCTTACTTAAGACCGAGCTTAAGATTAAACTTGAAAGTCGGTCTTAAGCAAGAACTATGAATCGATCGTAGTCTTGAGAACGAGCTTAAGACCGTCTTGACTTTCAAGTTTGGTCTATGAATTCCGCCCTAAGTTTTCTTTATTTAATAAAATGTATCTGTGTTTTGCTCCGCCCCTCCTCCAGTGATTGCCAACTATTGGTAAACGGAAAGCTCAGTGCAGCTCGGTGTAAGCAATTCTATCTTGCTATATTTGAATTGAATGGCATTTTTGCTGAGCCGATTTCACAGTCTCCGATTAAACTCACTCTGCATCTATTTCTAATTGTTCCCCTAAAAAGAGACGAAGAGTGAGTTTAATCGGAGGCAGACTGTGATATCGGCCCCTCGATTGCCAATTGCACATACCCGGTGTCCACGATGCAAGAACTGTGTCCAAGTTTTGATTTAAGCCAATGAAACTGCTACTTTTCTGTAAGAGCTGCAAGTTGATTGGCTTAAACCGAAACTTGGACACAGTTCTTGCATCGTGGACACCGGACATAAACTGGAGGATGATCCTACCACAGTATATACAGTAGCGCAACTCTCGGTCGGCACCTTTGATGTTAGTGTTGGCCAAAATGGAGTGCGCATGCGCGAAATAAAGCAGTATTCTGTCTCACTTCTCTCTTCGTCATCTCTCTCTTTCCTACTCGTTAGCCCATAT
This sequence comes from Temnothorax ravouxi, assembly GCA_030770255.1. Classification (NCBI taxonomy): domain Eukaryota; kingdom Metazoa; phylum Arthropoda; class Insecta; order Hymenoptera; family Formicidae; genus Temnothorax; species Temnothorax ravouxi. Next base: position 8,124 of record JASTWP010003226.1, read on the forward strand.
TGAGGTTATTTTAACGCAGTTGGCGCGAGATACAACTGTGTAGTTTCAATAAAAATTATGCAGAATTATTGTTAACGATGTACAATGTTAACAATGCGCTCGTAAAAAAATGAAAGAAATTAAAATATCAAAAAATATTACATAAATAATAGATTAATTGTTAATGATGCAAAATAATAAAATATAAAATATAACACACATATAATATATATATAGATTAACTCACATAAAAGTATACACACATAGTATACACACAAAGAAATTATGTAAACATTTTAAATTAATATAACACTTTTTAGATTAAATGTATACATTTATTTTTATTTTTATAAAATATTTCACATTTTACAACATATTATATATTAAATATATTATACATTTTGTAGTAATAAACACAATTTTTTAATGGTACGATAATACGTGGTCAATATATATTAATAAAATTGCGTATATATATTATAAATACTTAAATAAATTTTTACAAATAATGAATACATATTATTGAAAACTTTACTGATAATGCTAAGCTATTGCACAAAAGAAATTGCATGGCTTATTAATATTAAAAAACTAAATATATAATTCGCGCATTGTAATACTAATAATAATACACAAACTTCTCCAGCTTCTTTTCACCAACCTCTCTCATCTATTCGTATCTCAGCTACTCGATCCACCTCGATACAAATCGAAAAGAGAGACAGACAAAAAACAAAAATAATATAATAATAGTAATAATAAATATAAATATAAGAATATGTAATTACATAAATACTTATAAAAACAAGGCTAGATATAGATATAAAAAGTGAAGATCAAAAAAGATTTTTTTATAAATGTAGAATATTTATAAGTTTTCTATTTTTCTTCTTACTTTCTTTCTTTTTACATGATTTGTTATGTTCTGATAATGTATAATAAATACTGTTAGGGATATCGCAAATTCTCGTACTCAAAGTCGATGTCCCTATCGATATATCGGGGCGCCATCAAGCGTTACCGACTGCGTCGTCGGGTTTACTATCTACCATTTATTGTGATCCATGTTCTTCTCAATAGTCTGTCCGTTCTGTTTGGTTATCTCTCTACTCTCGATCATCGCGAACGCGGAGGCAAATTACTTTGTATCGAATCGTTTCGTTCATTCATTTTATGTTAAACGTATTCTTCCAATAAACACAAGAGATACATTCGGCTTTACATCCGTCTCGTTTTCTCGGTCGTTACCTATCCCTGCATAGCTCGAACAAAATCTAATTTTTTTTATATTATACGATTTCATAGAAAAAGCAAAATCGTCTAATTTTTATATCTCGATTCAAAAACAATTTACATATTATTTCTATTAACGTTTCGTTGAGCGATTAAAATTATATAATAAACGTTGAGATAAATAACTAATAAAAAATAATTTTCTAAACGTTTTTTACAGAAACAGAGAGAGAGAGAGAGAGAGAGAGAGAGAGAAAGACAAAAGGGAAAAATGCAAAAGAAAAATGAGATATCAGCGTTATATACCCGTGCGGTAACACTCATAGCCCAGTCAAATGGGCTGAAATATTGACTTTTCAAGGAAATAATACTATGTGCGCTGCAACTAGCGTGGAAGTGTGTATTTTGGGGTTGTAATGAAGATACTAAAAGCCCACCCTCGTACCATTGTCGTAACAAAAAGGGGGGTGCAAAAAAAGTCCCGAAAATTGGTTTTTTGCCAATAACTCAAAAAGTATCGCAATTAGGGGAAAAAGTGAAGACGTGAAAGTTGTAGAGAATTAAATTTCACACAAAAAAGGTCGGGAGAAAAATTTTGTTCGACCAATTGCAGTCGATCTAGATTTTTTTGAAATAATAAGTATTTCATGAGAAATGAAAAACACGTGAGCACGTAGCGCATTTTTTATCGATGGTTCAAAAATGGCGACTCGAATAAAAAAATAGTTCCAATAAAAGTTGTAGACAATTTAATTACGAACAATTTCCATTTTTTTTTTTGATACGATCAATATTGACAGAGATATGACTTTTTAAAACATTTATTATCGCTCCTCGAGTATGATTTTTAGTGGTAAAATCGCTTGTAACTCAACATCTGTAAGTTTAACGCAAATATTACGTCTTATGAAAGTGAAAGATAATTAAATTTCGAAAATTTTGATGTATATGCAAACTCATTTTGGATATATGCGTAGGTTATAATGCTAATAAACATGAAAAATTGTCATTTTGTTGTGGATTTTGTCAAAAGAAGTCACTTTCGGTTAGCTGTAGGTCAAAATGTCTGTCTACATTTTTTGAAGAGAATTAAATTATCTTTAAAACGGCGTTTGGTTCATCTTTGTACGATCATTTGTTAGCAAGTTACAGCTGTTTAAAAATTTCATGAAAAATACAATTTTATACGAAATTAATAACATATTGAAAAAATATATGCGTAATAATTTTTTAAAAATTGGATTTCACCTATTTTTAGTAGTTTATATGTGTGTGAAAGTAATGCAGCACTGTAAGTTCATCGAAAGGTATGATTTCTTTACAAAAAGAACCCTCGAAAAGTGGTGTTTTTTAAAGAAATTATGCAAAAGTGGCATTTGTATTTAGTTTTTTGCATGTACCTTTTTTTCTATTGATTTTACGAAGAAATTTTATCCGATCAAAATTAAAGCTGATAAAATTTCCTACAAAACTGATACTTTGATATTCGATTTGTAATAAGTAGAATTCAACGAATAACTGACCCCACACTGAAGCCCGACTACCTGCTCGCCCCATGCTATCCGACAGCATGGGGCTTTCTTGTGTACTATTTGTCCTAAAAATATCGCACCGGTACTGAATGACACCTAAATGTATGCAGAATGACTTCCAATACTTGAAAAAATTCTAAAAATTTGTTAAGGACATTATTTTTAACTTTGAAAATGCTCCAAAATTTCACTTTTCTGCAAATTCAAAATCACAAGCATTTTCAATTGTCCGTTTCATAATACTACTTATTACAAATCAAATATCAAAGTATCAGTTTTGTAGGAAATTTTATCAGCTTTCATTTTGATCGGATGAAATTTCTTCGAAAAATCAATAGAAAAGAAGGTACATGCAAAAAACTAAATACAAATGCCACTTTTGCATAATTTCTTTAAAAAACACCACTTTTCGAGGGTTCTTTTTGTAAAGAAATCATACCTTTCGATGAACTTACAGTGCTGCATTACTTTCACACACATATAAACTACTAAAAATAGGTGAAATCCAATTTTTAAAAAATTATTACGCATATATTTTTTCAATATGTTATTAATTTCGTATGAAATTGTATTTTTCATGAAATTTTTAAACAGCTGTAACTTGCTAACAAATGATCGTACAAAGATGAACCAAACGCCGTTTTAAAGATAATTTAATTCTCTTCAAAAAATGTAGACAGACATTTTGACCTACAGCTAACCGAAAGTGACTTCTTTTGACAAAATTCACAACAAAATGACAATTTTTCATGTTTATTAGCATTATAACCTACGCATATATCCAAAATGAGTTTGCATATACATCAAAATTTTCGAAATTTAATTATCTTTCACTTTCATAAGACGTAATATTTGCGTTAAACTTACAGATGTTGAGTTACAAGCAATTTTACCACTAAAAATCATACTCGAGGAGCGATAATAAATGTTTTAAAAAATTCATATCTCTGTCAATATTGATCGTATCAAAAAAAAAATGGAAATTGTTCGTAATTAAATTGTCTACAACTTTTATTGGAACTATTTTTTTATTCGAGTCGCCATTTTTGAACCATCGATAAAAAATGCGCGACGTGCTCACGTGTTTTTCATTTCTCATGAAATACCTATTATTTCAAAAAAATCTAGATCGACTGCAATTGGTCGTACAAAATTTTTCTCTCGACCTTTTTTGTGTGAAATTTAATTCTCTACAACTTTCACGTCTTCACTTTTTCCCTTAATTGCGATACTTTTTGAGTTATTGGCAAAAAACCAATTTTTGGCACCTTTTTTGCACTCCCCTTTTTGCTACGTAAATGGTACGGGGGTGGGCTTTTAGTATCTTCATTACAACCCCAAAATACACACTTCCACGCTAGTTGCAGCGCACATAGCATTATTTCCTTGAAAAATACCCATTTGACTGGGCTATCAGTCTTGAAATAGCCTGTAGCAACGCGGCAGGACGCCTGACTGCTAATACGCTGGCCCGGGTTCGTTTCCCGGTGCTTTTTTTATTTTTTTACTTTTTTTAAATATCTATATATAATAATTATGTAATTATTCCGAGAACAAAAGAGCATGCAAAAAATAATTAAATTTGGAAGTGTGTGTAATCGAATGATGTGAATGTAATGATTTTTTACATAACGTTAAGAGTTTAATAAGGGAGGTGAGGATAATAATTAGTAACTAATTTTCCCTTACACAAATATATTTAATCATACGGTGTGATTAATGGAGAATAGTATTATCTTACACCTTATAATAACACACAAATAAATTTGTTTCAACTTTCACAATTAATTGAAAAAAATTATTGACGGGTCATTTCGATTTTCTTTCTCATCCTCTTCGGAATCATCTTGTGCCCAAAACGCGTGCGTTCCTGTATTATGTCGTGTTCAAATGTTATAAAAAAAATTAATACATTTTGACTATAAATTAAATTATTTTTTACATGCTCCTTTGTTCTTGAAATAATTAAATAATTATTACTTTATAATAAAAAAAATAAAAAAAATAAAAGGAAGCACCAGGGAACGAACCCGGCCCAGCGTCTTAGCAGGCAAACGCCCTACCGCGCTGCCACACACCATTTCGGGATTGAACGTTATCGCACGGATATATATGTTACGCTAAAATCCTTTTTTGTTTATAACTTTGCAACGAATGCTTAGGGTGCGTTCCTTTTGGGCGCTCACGCGCTGTAAGCATCATTCTATCTTCGTTGCACATTGAATATCAAACGAAGATAGAGCGATGCTTACAGCGCGTGAGCGCCCAAAAGGAACGCACCCTTAGTATCAACTAATATCTTATCTATATACTCTGAGGTTCTCCCCTTGCAGACTATTAAAGTATCGTGCACATCTGCGCTATTCGACGTGTACCCTCTTTTTCAGATCGCCGGGCCACGTCGAGAAAGCAATCTAGCAGCCTCGACGCATCAGAGTCAGAGCGAGAAGGAGGGAATGATATTCTCTCTCTCGCTCGCTTGCATGGCGCGCCGAACTTAGCCGAGCGCGCATCGTCACGGAAACAGAGCATCTCTGTGTGCGTACGCTGCTGACATGTTACCGACATGTCAAGAATCGTGCAGCGCCTCACGCCTGCAAACCAATGAACTATAAGTCGTGGAATGGCGTGGAAAGTGACATGTTGACAAGCCTATTTTGTTGTGCGTGCTATTTCTTTATTATTCGCTCTGTGCTTGTGCTCTAACGTTTAACGTATTCGTGAAAGTCGTAAAATTGGCCGAAAAGTAAGATTTGCACGCGGAAGGAACGTTTTCACCTCTTTTCGATAGTCGTTAAACGGCTGTTTTTCCCGTATGTTTAGGCTTCGTTTTATGGCTGTTTGTTTATTGTCGAGGGAAAAGGGTAGTTTTCGGCCAATTTCGGAAGTGTTCTGAAACGATCTATAGTGATTTTTTATTGAAATGTCTTTTTATTTGAAAATGGCACGCACAACAAAATTGGGTGTTTTCCTCGCCTTGATAGTAAGAATCCAATATGGCCGCGGTGACTACCCAGGAGCCTTAATTCACTTTAATTACTGTTTTTTATACTTTGCAATTGCGTCAGCAATATGTTATACGATATTGACCGATTCGGTAAAAAAAGAAAACGCGTCAGTTTTAACAATCATCTAAAACATTTTATACAGTTTTATGAAATTTACATGACCTAATTTGCTAAAATAATTTTTCTAATTAATAAGTAAAGAGATTAAAATTGTGGACGGGATTCAAGCTTGGACTAGGTATATGTACATAAACCAATTAATAATGATTCCAATATATACATGTATGTGCGCATACGCACTGTATACAATATATTCATATATGGGCATTAAAATATACAACTAGTTGCATATCGCATGATAATATGTATATATCTGTATGTACATGTACATAATATACATATATATATACACATACACATATTTGACACATGTCAAACAATTCATAGATTTTCTCTTTCTCTTCTTACGTACACATTCTTTCCCCTTTCCTCCATTCCTTTTTTTTAAAATTCTCATCCTCTACAATTAACAAATAAAGATATGGATTACGAAATACTTTCAACTTATATGAAAGAAAATTTCTAACGTAAGTTACTTGTATACATGCATGTATGTATGTATATATACATATATATAAATCTAATATTATGCATTTCTTCAATACAGCTTTTTTTACAGTCAAACTTCCATGATATAGAACAGTACAAAACGATAGGTTCCCTTTTTGCAACAGTATTACTTTCATCGCTGCAATGTCTTACGATACTGCAGCGATAAAAGGAAATATGTCTGCACCTGTCTGTGATATTACAATATATAAGTAGATACGTGTATGTTTATATATACATACAGAATGTTGAGTAAATCGTGGTACCATCGTCGAAGGATGATTTCTCGTAAAAAAAGCCACATAAAATAAATTTTTGTTATTGATTTCTTAGTTTTCGAGAAGTGATTTGTACAACGAAATAGACGGACATTACTTTCACTCATTCGAAATCGATTTTCTCAAAAACTATGATAATCAATAAGAAACTTGTTTTACAATTTATAAATTTCTTTTCATGGGATATTACTTATGCCACGATTTATCGGAGCACACCTAATCCCGTTAGTCATTATTGCCAGAATGAAAAGTATTACATATGTATATATACTCACACACGTATAATGAAGTTATATATGTATGTATATATATATTTATAAATTATAAATACACGAGGCGGCTACCCCATCATTTAATCTATCATAGTCCACTCTCGTGTTCGGAAAGGCATATTAACTTGAGCAGATATCATAATTTATGTTTGTCTGGAAGATTGATGTTATGCACACAAAACGCACGCTTCTGCATATAAAACTCCATCTTATGAAATCGACCCTATGCACAATTGTGCTAAACTCAAAGCTGAAGGTAATCTATAACTCGTGTCGTGCAACAATCAACATCACTTTTCTTTTGTACAAACTCGTTCTAAAAATAAGTGCAATCTTTCTCGCTCGAGGCGCATTGTGAGAAAAACATGCATCATATACACACGTAAGTAGCTTTCTCGTGTCTTCGTTTATAGTATACGCAGACTAGGTGAATGGATTAAAAAGGGGCAGCCTTTGTGAGTATATATTCATTTCGTATTTATAAACTTTCTTTGCGTAACATGACGCTGCCTTAAACTTGAGATTTTCAGAATTATATAATGGGCGGGTCAGTGGGCACAATCGTCTGTATAAAACATTTAGAACACTTAACACCCAGATGTTTTGCAAAATGTACCGTTAGTTAATATTTGATTAGTAAGCCGTCCATTCAGGAATACCTATACTGCTTGTTTATATTATATTCGTTTGCAATATGGCTCGTTAAATAATATCGAAATTGTTTTTTAAAGTGACAAAATCTTCCTGTCTTTTAAATCTATTTCTCCATAATATTATAATTTTGATCGGTATTCTACTAGTTACAAATCATTCGCTCTCAATTATATATAAGGTATCCAAAATATTTACAACTTTGCTAGCAGGCCTTTTATACACATCCCGCTGTTTCTCTTAATAAAAACAAATCTCCCAACGTGATAGAGATTTTTTTTCAAGCTAATTTTTTTGCTGCATATTTCAGCCGTATTTAATGTTCTCAACTAATCTGGGCTATAACTGAACCCAGAAACAAAACTATGCGGAAACTCAATCACTTTCAGGACCGCCTTCTTTTTCACCCTCGCCGTCTCCTTCCTCTCGTGTCATGCCTTCGATTGGTGCTGGAGTATCCTCTGCATTCGTAACGTTACTCGTTGGCAATTGATCAGAATCAGGTGGCACGGATGGTGGGCCATTCTGTGCAGCGCCTTGCGGAAATCCTGTTTCAGCCGATACTAAATGCGATGGCATGTGTGGCGAGGCCGTTTGCGACTTTCTGCTTTTTTCACCTTTCCTCCATAATGTAATCTCCTGAGTAAAATACGAAGAGCAGTGGTAAAATGAACAAAGAAAGTATGCATGTAAAATAATATTCTCATCTTGAACATATAAAAAAAGATGTATAATTTTAGAAAAAAATCTTAAAAAAAGATACGATCTTCTCTAATGACTCACCTGTTGTTTAAAGTATCGTCGATCCTCTTCATCCATGAGAACCAAATTCAGATAATATCTAACACTAAATTTCTTATTAATATCGCGCATTGTAGGCGCCAGATCGTACCCAGCCAAGAACACCCTTATAGGAATTGACTCTCCTCGAACAGGTGCACCATCCATGATCTCGTACTTCGCTATAGTTTCGTTTTCGGTAAACGTATGAGGGCCTGCAAATATGTATTCTAATTATTGCCTTAGTACCACGAATACCGCAAAGAAAAAACTTTCGGGAAACCAAAACTCGCATTCCAATTTTTCTAGCATGCAATGCTGCATGCATACAAAAAACTGCAGAAATTATAGTTAATTATCGCTACATTATGCTTCAATGTATAAGTTATCTATAACATACCAGAGCCTGTGGTTTCTCGTTTGATGATTGCTATCTCCATATGTTTTATTTTTATTCTAACCAAAAGAAAGTATATTTTGCCAACAATTACATCTTTCAAATGATATCTGAAAAGACGGGTAGTCATATTATCAGCACCATATGTTCAGAAAATTGATCATTGGAGCAGCTCAAATGTATTACGCAATGTGACTTACTTGCTTTTATTATATTCGAATTCGATGTGCAAACAGTCTTCGATTCCAACTTCCATTTTAATGGGATTATTCATATCTGGGTAGGAACTAAGAGTGTGGACAACTAATTCGAGTTCTTTAATAATGTCACTAATTCTTCGTACAATTGTCACTTTCAAGAAATATCTTAGTCGTGCGTTGGAACCAGTGTAACTCTCAAATGGTTTTTCAACATTTGAGAATTCAAATGTATACACTGTATTGTGTGTTAATTCCCCTGGCCTTGCCAGTTCTTTTACCAGGCTTGTAAATTCGTGATGATTACCTCTGTCATAATATAGTTCAATTTGTCCAATAAATTCTACTTTGACACCATGATGTTCTAATTTTCCAGCTTTCCGCAAGCTGATATTAATCTGCAAGTATTGATTTAGTGACAAATTTATACTGTAAAAGCATATATATAATTCAAAGATAAATTACATCTATAAGATATATTACAGATATTCCTTCATTGTTATGTCATAGATCAATAATAAATTAATTGGCAAACAAATATACTTTAACCCTATCTTCTAAATCTTCTTATCATATAGATCCACATATCATATTTTAACTTTTATAAAACAAATAACATGATTTTTTGACAACTGACAAATTGTTAGCTATATTAGATTACAAGCAAAAAGTTTATGTACGGCGGAAATGCAGTATTCATTTGAGTTGAACTGACCAAGCAAGCCTGGCACATGGAACATATCACATGCAAGCGTATCAATGTTTCAGGCCTATTAAATCGCCTTTTTCTCGCGTCAGTCAGATGATTACGATCGAGGTCAATGGCTGCGTTCTGCCGATACTCCGCTAGCCTAGCAATCGTGAGCAGTCGCTCGTTTTCGCTCGTTTCCTCTCCTTTCACCCAATGGATTAAAAAGAGAGGAAACGAGCGACCGCTCACGATTGCTAGGCTAGCGGAGTATCGGCTGAACGCACCCAATGTTTCAGGGAGCCCTACCTTGCCGGATACGGTCTCGCCGTCGTAATAGAGCAGATGCCGCTCTTTCTTGCCATCCTCGGACTTGATGTCTGCGGTTTTCCGTGTCTCAGCACCGTCCAACGTGATCTCTATGTCGGCGGACTGGCCGAAACCGAAGAAGCTCTGCGTGAAAGAATTGAAAGCGTTAGAAAACTGTATATTACACGAGGGTACGGCGGGAGAGACAACAACTCCCGGCGCCGATTAGGGATACTCGGATTACAGTGGGCCGAGGCCTGCAACCTCCCGTGGGAAGCGGACGCACCATTTTTCAGGGAAAGGAACAGTTTTCGTGGGAATGATACCCCGGCGCCACGCCGTAATCACGCTGACAGGATCGGCCGTATCGCGGATCAATGGACAATTCTCCAGCAGGGCAACATTTTTCTGCGGTGCACGAGAGACGAGAAAAGTTGGGTTATTTTTTTACTCGTTCCTCCCAAAAGTCACAAGTAGCCAATATGGCCGCGCGCACGCGCCCCCTTTCCCCCTCATCACTCTATCATGCTGTTAAAACCAGAAAACGTGTGGCGCGCGCGGCGAAATCCACACAAAATCCCTAGAAGCAAGGTTCAATCCACATGGACGGTATCACAGTCCCTAAAGCTATATCCACACAAACTTGCATAGGTGCATAACTATATGCATAAAGAAATTGGTCTATTTCCTTATGCACATGCATATGGACCAATCAATTCTCTTAATGCTTATGTTTATGCGCTATGCAAGTTTGTCTGGATAGACCTTAATGGCTTCCGCACACAGGACGCGGAAACGCTTGCCGCGCGGCAAGAAGCGACGCGGTAGCCAATAAACTTTTGATTCTTACGGAAAACCAACACGTTGATTGGCTACCGCGTCGCTTCTTGCCGCGCGGCAAGCGTTTCCGCGTCCTGTGTGCAGAAGCCATAAGGGGATCCTCTAGTGGCGGTAGTTACCGACATTTTTTCATTTTAAAGAATCTTTGAATTGGCTTTACAGAATTGGAAGTTTTTGGTCTAGAATTAAAGTACGCACAAAAATCTACATCGCCTTGTACATACGATTTCATATCGGAAACAAAAAAAAATTAAAAATTTACTAATTTGGGCACATACCACTGTCATCTGACGACAATAACAAAATTACCGCAGTTTATATATGTATAATGACACCAAGGCGACGTAGGGACAACATGTAGGAACAATATCGTGTAAATAAAACTAAGATTCAACGTCTAGAAAAAAAGATTCTGTAAAATGAAGGTTTGCATGCAGAGGCACATGCAAGTTGACAGGATGAGCAGAGTTGCGTGTAACAGTAGTTGCCGGATCTTTTGAGAGATGGCGCTGCAGTAGCTGCAATCTGACAAGGACAGACGTATTTCGTTAGACAAGGATAGATAGATCGCACAGATGTCTCGTTAGACGAGGACAGATATATCGTTAGACATACCCTGCGGTCCGGTTCACGATGCATGTGCCTCTGCATGCAAAACTTCATTTTACAAAATCTTTTTTTCTAGGCATTGAGTTGTAGTTTTATTTACACACTATTGTTCCTACATGTTGTCCCTACCTCGCCTAGGTGTCATTATATATATATAATATATAAACTGCAGTATTTTTGTTATTGTCGTCAGATGACAGCTGTATATGCCCAAATTAGCGCTGTAAGCGTGAATCGGACCGCAGCCAAGGACAGATATCTCTCGTATTCTTCTTTTCTCTTCCATATGTACATGTAAACCATATGCACTTATTCATTACGCTTTCTCTCGTTTCTTACGCTCTTTCACGATCTCTCTCCTCTCTCTCTCTCTCTCTCTCTCTCTTTCTCTGTCTCTGTATTATACAGGGTATCGTACAGTCAGTAAAATAAAATTTAAACTTGTTGGAAATTTGGTGTTTTAGAAGATATTTATTATTAATTAATTTATTTATTTATTATCAATTTACATAAAATAATTTGATCAAGAATTATAACATATAGGAACATACTCCCGCCACGCATGATGACATACATACTTGATGTTGACAATTTGTGAAACAAAGTATAAATAAAACCAGTAATACATATAAAGAAAAATGTTCTTTATTTTAAAATATTTTTAGTTTCAACGTGGAAACCTTGAAATGACATTATATTGCGTACTTGAGCTCTTTGTACAGTGCAATCAAGTAAAAAACGTTGGAATTACTTGAAATTCTTATCAGAAAAAATGTAGCAATATGTCATTTCAAGGTTTCCACGCTGAAAGATCAAGAATTACAACACAATATAGGCGCCAGAGGCCAGATAGCACAGCTGATCGTTATGAATTCGAAAAGACTTCACCTTTTCAAATTCTTTAAGAATACCCGTAATTTGTCCGAAATAAACTCAAAAAGAATTCTTTCAAAAAGAATTCCATAGAAGTGACTTCTTATGGAATTAATCTAAATGGTCTTAAAAGGAATTCTTTTTCTATTCGTAATAAGTTCGAAAAGAATTCACTCGCATGCGCAGTCTATAATGCTTTCTCGAGCCGTTTCGAAGCAGCATTGCAGCGTTTCTATTGTCAGAGAGAAGAATTCTCTCTGCTATTGTCTTCTCTGGTCTTCCCGGCGGCTTTCCCGCTATTTCGCGCTTCTATACGCACTTCTGCGTCGGGAAATATTACGCTTGGACGTAATATATTTACATTTGTTGGCCGTGATTGACAACGTACGTATTGGCATGACCTTTAATAATTTTTGTCGTCGAGAAGAAAATTTGAAGGTAATTATAGCATTTTATTAATCTTCTTAAATTAATTTCTTGCAAATACTCGATAACCTCATCATCACACACGTTGTGATATGATTAAATCTACATCTGATTTTGATTTTTACTAGGTTTTTACTCGAGATCGCACATTTTATGAACGATTCAACTTAACCTAACCTATAACCTATTGTTCTGATTGTGAGAACTCGAAGGATTCGAGCTGGCTCGTCACGCCTATACGTTGCCAAAGGTAAACCTATTGTTCTGATTGTGAGAACTTGAAGGATTCTAGCTGGCTCGTCACGCTTATACGTAGCCAAAGGTAAAACCTAATTGTTCTGATTGTGAGAACTCGAAGGATTCGAGCTGACTCGTCACGCCTATACGTTGCCAAAGGTAAAGTGATCTATATATTTTACGTTATTTAAATCTTTGATTTCCTTGTGTGTTGGTTAAATCTTTTCGTTTAGATATATTTGTAATCCTCAAAGCTGTAATAGTATTTCAAGTTTACCATCATTTTTTTTAAGTTACGTTAATGTAAATTAAACTATGTATATGGTTAACGTTGCTTTGACAATCACTTATATAATCCGGATAAACTTGTGAAATAATCTCGTAATGTATTATAGCTAATATAATCTTAGAAGACAACTATAGAGACTATTGAACTACAACAGCTTTGAGATTGGTCATAAATATATGTCACACTGATTGTGAGTAAAGAGTCAAGAATTAATTATATGTATAATGGGTAATTATGCAGTATAGGGGAGCCCCCTCCGATGACCTTGACTTTGACATATGTTGTCAAGGTCACCCTCCTGAGTGACCATCAGAAGGTTTTAGCCCTCGGTCACTGTTCGTTAAAAAGTTATTAACAAAAAAAGTTTGTAAAATATAGCAGCTGTTTGGAGTAATGGAAGGCATAAATGACTGATATTATGTTTTTTTTTTAAAGCAGAGAATACTTTATTTCGTGAGAAAATTGCTGCTTTTACAAAACACAACATTTAAAGCAGAAAATTGTTGTTAAATTGAAGTCTGTTTGTTAAAGACGCAAGACGAGTTGTCACACGGGTTAGATGACGCGCTTTAACAGTGCTATCTCTGTACAACGCTCCACTGATCCACGTGGGTTCGGTGACGCGCTTTACATATATTCAACTGTATAAAGCGTCCCACTGATCCACGTGGATCAGTGACGCGTTGTACAGAGATAATACATGTAAAGCGCGTCACCGAACCCACGTGGATCAGTGGGACGCTTTATACAGTTGAATATATGTAAAGCGCGTCACCGAACCCACGTGGATCAGTGGAGCGTTGTACAACAACAAACTTTTTTTGTTAATAACTTTTTAACGAACAGTGACCGAGGGCTAAAACCTTCTGAAGGTCACTCAGGAGGGTGACCTTGACAACATATGTCAAAGTCAAGGTCATCGGAGGGGGCTCCCCTATACTGCATAATTACCGTATAATGTTAAAAATACATATAGATTAATTATGTAATTATGTGATGTAAGCAACATTGAGGTTCAATGGTTTATTGAAAGTTACCTACTTACACTTATAAATAAATATAAATATAGAGTTATTTATAAGTGTAAGTAGGTAACTTTCAATAAACTGTTGAACCTCAATGTTGCTTACATCACATAATTAGATTAGGAGACGTTGTATATATAATTATATTAATCTGGCCATACACTACAATGTTATACGAATTTATCTGAACAAACTTATGGGCAAACTTATCGGGTAAAATTTATACACTACATGTTTTATTGAAATGTAATTTTTATAAAACTTTTTGGAAGTAATAAGAAGTTAAACATCAACATCTATTTATCAATCATTATCACTAAGTTGGAAGATAGGTTTGGACGCGTATCTCCATTCTTTCTTGTCCTGAGCTAATTAACCTACGCATGTTTAACTTTATCCTTATTATACTTACAAAAAGTTTTTTCTTATTTCCATAATCTTTCACATTCGTGCAGATTTAAAAGAAATTGGCTGCAATGTTCTCATGAGATCAATGTGTAAATGGAATAAAAATAGCGCGTGTATGTGTATATAATGTAGAATTTTTTCAGCTAAATGAAAAATTTTCATCTTTTTACTTAGTTTTCATGATTTAAAATAAATCAATTTTATCAGTATTAAAACCCTAGCTCACTCGCATTTCCCTGAAATTAGAGCATCCTATGTCTTTGACTGTTTGCGAACAATAATTTATAATCTGAGTCTATTTCTCTACCTCTCTTTATTCTATCTCTCTGCCTTCAATATCTGTCCTCCATCGCAAACTAATCTTTTTGTCTTTCAACAGGTGTCCTACCATTTCAGATCTCTTACTCTTTATTGTTTTTACATATATTTATTCTTAATTCTTTCTAATATTTTCCTATTGCTAACCTTATCTATGTGAGAGAGATATGTTATTTGACCTAAAAAGTTACTCAATGCATCAGGTTATTATTTTTTCTCTTTGTAACTACAGTTTTGCATTTTGTCTACTCGTTTGCAGTGGAATCTCATTACAATAGCTGGCACTACACATATACTTTGTTCTGAGTTACCTCTGGGTTTATTGTGATAAGTGCTAAGAATTTTCGTATTGGTTACAAAAATTATTCTCATTTTAACATGCGGTTTTTCGAATCGTATTGATAATTTGTAATTATGGCCGATATTCATAGTCGGATCTATATATAAGATCATTTTAAGTACGCATTTAACATTTAAAAATAACAAATTATATAAAATTTGAATATAATATTTAACATATTATTTTACAAATTATTATAATTACTTGAGCTAAATAAAATTGTAACAGTTCTAAAAAATTTTATATTATTTTCTGTTAAATCAGATTTGCTGTTATTATATATTATTTACATATACAGTAATTGGTATAAATATTTTCATAAACGAATAACTGCGCAAGTATTATGGAATTTAAATAGTAATTCTACAGATATTCCATTTTTAGGGAATATAAATAATATAAGTCACAGTTTTAATAATCAAATAATATGCATGAGGGCAATATTATTGTAATTCTAATGACATTCGTACTCTTTCGATTTTTAATTGCTCTGTGTCAGAATTGCGAGGAATTAATTACTTTTTTAATTAATTTTCCGTCTTATAGTTGAAAATTGAGCATCAAAAATGTAATTAAAAATTACTGTAATTAAAATTGAATTAAGCAGAGTTATCGAAAGCCGTTTAATTTACGATTAATGTGAGCGAATTCAATCGAAGATATTCAATTAACGATTAATTTAAGCAGAATTAATCGAAGAGATCGTTCGATTGACGAAAGATTTAAGCGGAGTTAATTGAAAGTCGTTTAATTGACGATTAGTGTGCGCATTTAATACTTTTATTCTAACCAATATTAACAGAACGACAAGCTGATCGAGTTAAAAATTTGTAAAATACACCGAAAATTCTCCTTTTATATGAGTAATCCACATTTGTCGAAGTGAATGTTGTCTAATCAAGAACGAAAATTCTAATTCTATTAATCTAAAAAACAATTATTATTCTTACCTATAATTCTTTTTCTCTCCTTTTCTCTAACTCACTTTTTAATTTCCTTAAATTGCACCTTTTCTTACCCTTTTCTATTTCTTTACCTTTTCTTTTATACGTTTTATTTTTTCTCGTCTTTCCAAATATTTTTAATTTTTCATATTTTTTGCTGTTATTTTGAGATTCTCTCTTTAATTACTAAATTAACACACAACACTTTACTCAACGAAAACACAAAATGTCTCTAAACATTCATATAAAACGTGACAAAAACACGAAATTTCTCAAAACATTCATATAAAACGTGTCACCGACAAATGACATTTCTCATGTACTAAAAAAATCAATACAATCAGTACGAAATTTGCCAAATCATCGCCAAATTCAATACCAACCTTCCTTTAAGGATGTATTGCAGGTACAGTCTGAGATGTATAGGGCATAATTTTCAAAGCGGTGCCAAGTGGATAAAAATTTGTGAGAATGTTCTTTTAGTCTTCCTGATGTGCTACAAAAAAGTAGAAACGAATCCACTAAACGGTTGCTGAGATATAACGATTTTAATTCACTGTTTTTACTAAAATCAGTGAATTAAAATCGTTATATCTCAGCAACCGTTTAGTGGATTTGTTTCTACTTTTTTGTAGCACATCAGGAAGACTAAAAGAACATTCTCACAAATTTTTTATCCACTTGGCACCGCTTTGAAAATTATGCCCTATACATCTCAGACTGTACCTGCAATACATCCTTAATCTATATCTATACTCCAGAAAATCGGTAACGATTTTAAACTATACACCCTATAACACTCCCCGGGAAATTCTACCTCTATCTATATATATAAGTCACGTCTGTCTGTCTGTATGTACGCGAACTACTTATTCGTTAGTGGGCCAAATTTTTACCAAAAGTATATGAAATAGGGGTAGAATTTTTCCGGGGATGAAAATGTCGTGGTTAATTTTTCGTTACGATCTTTTTGGAAATCGGTTCCGAAATTTTCGGAAAAAATTGATCGAATCTCATCGTTAGTGGACCGAATTTTTACCAAAAGTATATGAAGTAGGGTAGAATTTCCCGGGGAGTGCCATAAAGTGTATAGTTTTTCGTTACCAATTTTCTGGAAACCGGTTTTTTTTAATTTTTCTAATTTTTCGCGAAATATCAGAAAATAATTTATCGAATCTCAAAGAATTATAGATCAAACAGGGTAGAATTTTTTGGGGACTGGTATAAAGTGTATAATTTTTTGTTACTGATTTTCTATTATATAAGTCACGTCTGTCTCTCTGTCTGTCTGTCTGTATGTACGCGAACTACTCATTCGTTAGTGGGCCAAATTTTTACCAAAAGTATATGAAATAGGGGTAGAATTTTCCGGGGATGAAAATGTCGTGGTTAATTTTTCGTTACCGATCTTTTTGGAAATCGGTTCCGAAATTTTTTCGGGAAAAATTGATCGAATCTCATCGTTAGTGGACCGAATCTTTACCAAAAGTATATGAAGTAGGGGTAGAATTTCCCGGGGAGTGCCATAAAGTGTATAGTTTTTTGTTACCAATTTTCTAGAAACCAGTTTTTTTTAATTTTTCTAATTTTTCGCGAAATATCAGAAAATAATTTACCGAATCTCAAAGAATTATAGATCAAACAGGGGTAAAATTTTTTGGGGACTGGTATAAAGTGTATAATTTTTTGTTACTGATTTTTTGGAAACCAGTTCCAAAATTTTTCAAATTTTTTGGATATAATTAATCAAATCTTAAAAGTATATCAACATATACAATTTTTTATGCTTAAACCTTAACAATGAAAATCTATACTTGAAGAGAAAGTTGCATGAGTTGCAGGGAGGGAGAGAGAATAAGTATCGTTTTCTGTCTGTATGTACGCAAACTAATAAAAGATAGAGAATGATATGACAGATCTATAGTTTCCTAGGTTTGAGGTCCACGCGCTAGCTGCATAGCTTTGAGGCCCGCGCGAAGCGCGGGCCAAGCGTCTAGTTTCATATACTTTTGGTAAAAATTCGGTTCATTGGTTTCCGAGATCATCGAACGCAAACAATCAAATTAAAAAAACCGATTTCCAGAAAATCGGTAACGAAAAAATATACACCCTATAACACTCCCGGGAAATTCTACCCTATTTCATATACTTTTGGTAAAAATTCGGTTGATTGGTTTCCGAGATCATCGAACGCAAACAATCAAAATTAAAAAAAACCGATTTCCAGAAAATCGGTAACGAAAAATATACACCCTATAACACTTCCCGGGAAATTCTACCCCTATTTCATATACTTTTGGTAAAAATTCGGTTGATTGGTTTCCGAGATCATCGAACGCAAACAATCAAATTAAAAAAACCGATTTCCAGAAAATCGGTAACGAAAAAATATACACCCTATAACACTCCCCGGGAAATTCTACCCCTATTTCATATACTTTTGGTAAAAATTCGGTTGATTGGTTTCCGAGATCATCGAACACAAACAATCAAACCGACAAACTCTGTCTCTTTATAATAGTAGTATAGATATATATGTGGTAGTAATACTTCCCACATTGCACTGCATTGCACATTCGAGCAGTTTTACATACAAGGAGGGAAAAATCAAGAGACTCTCGCGCTCGACTCGTTATCCTATAGTTTTACGTTGATGGGATTTTTACTGCTGCTCTCTTATCGAAACGTTACAGTTATTAACATCGTACCTCGATGGACTTTCAAATTCGGGCATTCGAACATCTATGTCCCTCTTTAACGCGTGTTGCGGCGCAAAGTAAAAGTCACGACGACAGTACAGTGAATCCTTACCTTTTTTTGTCTTTAAATAGCTTAGAAAATATGTAAGTTCGGTTACGGCTAGGTGTGTGTCGCGGATATCTTTGATCGTTGCATGTATTCTTTAAAATCTATAGTTTAATAGAAAACGCGTCGCATCCCTTTTATCTTACGACGTACACGTTTAAATTCTGCTTAGTATATACAGGGTGTAACAGAATTGTTGGTACTTTTCTCAGATTTAGATAGAGCGAGCCAAACTGAGTCGAAAAGTCATGTACCATTTTGCAATTTTCGCAATAGTTTATGAGTTATTAATGATTAAAAATCGCCGTATTAGCCCGCCCACCGCCAAATCCAAGCGCGCGGCGAGAAGCGGCCGCCCGGCCGCCCCGCGGTCCGCGCGCGGGCAGTTGTTTACTACAAGCGGCGATGATCACGCACGAGCGGCGCATAACGCTGGGCCCCCGTCCTGAGCGATAATAGTTTCTCGCCTTTTTTAAATAAAAATAAAATATTCTAACATAGAAAAATTTTTTTGTGCGTACGTATGTACATACGTGTGTACATGCATACACAGAAAAATATCAATTGTACTGCTTAAAAAAGCGATTACTCAATTTATTTATTTATTTATTTTTTTTAGTAAGTAACGGTTGTCTTTAAGGAAGAAATTTTTCTTGATAATAGTCTTAAAATGTACAAATTTTAGAAAGAGTCTTAT
>JASTWP010003227.1:0-27852 GCA_030770255.1 Temnothorax ravouxi
ATAGTTCCTAGAAATTGCAGATTACACGATTTTTATTCATGATCAAACGGTAATAGGATGCAGTATGACGATTGGCTTATGTTCAGCGGGATGGATATACGGCGCGCTTTGATATATGCGTTACGTCCGCGACTCTCTCGTGGTCGTTAATTTATCGGTATGCCGATAATGCAATTAACGAGTTGTAAAGTGTATGGGTTACTGCATCGTAAATTAGATGCGTTGCATCACTTTTCTGGTTAGTCGCGCGCGCGCGCGCGCGCGCGTGCTCTTTCTTCTTTTTGGCCACGTTTGAATCGCGCTAACAACGAGACCATTCTTTCTAAATGCACTTCACATACGCTTTTTCTTTTATCTCCATCTCTTCCGTTCTGTTCTCTTTCTCTCTTTCTTTGAAGCGTGAATGTATGTATGTGTGGTTGTTTCATTTTAAACGTGAAAAAAGTAAAGATAAATGCATATAGCATTGTTATACATATATAGTTCAAGTATATTTTATATATAGTTCAAGTATATTTCTTTGCGTTCCACTTCTTTAATATAAATGCATCACATTATATTGTACTGACAGCCAAAGAGTTCTTTGCAAAATATTTACGGATCGGAATATCGGTAAAAATTAATGGAAGCAAATTTAAGGCTCATTTTTTGCGTAATTAAATCGACTGCTTTAAAAAGTTGATACAAACTGACAATTAAATTACATCAGAGGTAAAGAAATTGACTTATATTAAGAAACGCAGAATTTCTGAATTTGGTTTTCTCGGGCGTTTAACGTATAGTATTTATAACGATCCGATCTTAAAAATTTTGCAATATTAAGAGTGTAAAAGATTTGTTTTTCTTTAATATCACATGTTGTTCTTTCAAAATGACCGTCACCCTTTAACAAAGTGCAAATACAAACGCGTTATAGAATATTGAAATGTTAAAAAATAACGAGAATAATATTAAACTGTAAAATAAAGGGTATATATTGAAAAATAACACAAAGGATAAAGAAATGGAAGAAAAATGTGTAATTCCTGGAACAGCTTGTTCCAGGAGTACGAACAGGATATATAGAGGAATGTAATTTGCGCTATAAGAGTACAAATAAATATCGACGTCGAATTGCGTTATCAGCGAAATATCCGCGAAGATTATTTCTCCGCGGAGCGATCGGCGACTGTTAAATTCGAAAAATCGTCGGTAACTTATATCAGGCGATTCTTACGTTATTGTATAATCGGTTTCAGATTTCGGCACGACGCGGCAAAAAATTGGTTGGGAAATTGTAAACGTCCGGCGCATAAAATACTGCAATTTAAACCTCATTAGCCGATAAGCAACAACCGATACGAGGATCCACCTGTATGCATTTAAGACAGTACGATTTTACGATTCGTATTTTTGCGGCTGTTATCTCAACAAATTTGGTAACGGGATATGATTTTCCTTCAATTATGCAGATTATTGCATTAATTTTTAACGATGGTTAGTTATCGACTTTAAATTCTGACAACGAAATTATTCGAAAGCTATCAATCGATTTTATCGGTTATTTTTGTCGATGAAATATTTCCTACAAATTAATAACCGAAGAGCCCTTTGTAAACTTTTTACGTGTCAAGTCGAAATATTATTATTTAAGTAACAAGTGCCATTTTTTTTTCATTGACTCGCGAACATTTTCCAACTCCTTGAATTTATTAAAAAATTGATTTTTTTAATCACTACACGTAGATTCACGAAAGATAAAACATTTTGCAAAATTTTCGCGCGATTGCTACTAACAATTAGACAGAAATTTTATTAGCAAATAATGGAAAAATTAGACGCAGCAATTACTTGTAATTTAACAAGTTTATACCATTTATTACTCGCAATCATAAATAAATTAGTAATTAGTGTACAAAGTTAAATCTTTGATCAGCTATTTAATTTTCCGATCAATACCGAACTTTCGACAGTGTCACAATATCGTAAGCGGCTTAAATATAAATTTTTGTGGTAAAAGATTTCCTTTGTCAGAAACCGCACTTGCGATGAAACGCGTGATGAATGACGAAAGGGAGATAGCGTTAATATATCTCTTAAGAGTATAAACTCAAGATAACATATATTCTTGTCCTAATTACCTCGACCCAGATTCATGAAAAACATTACGCCGGCAGATCACGGGGAAAAAAAAAGAAGACTAAATTAGATCGACGGCGAGTGCCATGCGCTTTGCTCCGTTCGTTCCGTCCTACGGAAACGAAGGTGCGTGATGAGCGTTAGAAAAATGATCGCGAATTGATTAAGCGAGCCTGTCATAAACGTCGGATTGCGGCAGCGCCTCGTTAGCATAGCGGAAATAATTTCACTACCTTCGGAGAGCACAAGCCCGCGAGGTGAGTAGGTTATCGTTTCCACCGTATCGAACAAACAGTCGTTCAACGAGTTGTTACACGTCGTCTGAATTAACGAAGCGTCTATTAACGATCGATCAACAAGATTATGCGATAAATTATTCGCGAAAATAACGTGTTTGAAACGGCATAACGCCTCATCCTTTCATAACAGTTTGATAAAGGCGGAAATATATTGAGTGTCGAAAGATTAACGACAGCAAAGACATTTCGCGTTAATTAATCAAGTCAATGCGAATATCCGGTCAAAGTAAATTACGCGGTATTGACTTAATACTGCCACGTCACGCTTACGATAGGTTTAACGTCGATATGTGCATTACTTTGGAAGGCGAAAATTCAATCAATCGCGAAAACGCCGACATTTTTAGCCTAGGATGGTTGAATAACGGGCTCTTGTCGACTTATCAGCGGCAATTTTATATGCAAAGCCGCGCGCGCGGTTTCATCTGTGTCTGCCGATTTTTATCAGCTAAAAATACGTACTCATTGACTGCCAAACACGCAACGGTGTCGTTCGCCGAAAACATGCAAAACGAAATGTGTACGGTCACGTCTATTTCGAGCGCGTCCATGTCCATGTCGATAACCTTGTTAAGAAATGTACGTAAAAGGGATTTAAAAATCGATCCACGAGAGAATCTTACGCATTACAGTAGCGAGACCACCAGTAACGAGAGACAACGCGCAAAATATTTATGCAAAATATCTGATAAAAAAGAATCGTCAACAAAATGCGTTAATTAGTTTAATAAATGTCTGAAAATATGCCTTCAGTTGTAGATGTATATCTCGATAATAACAGCATAAACCAAGGTACCTTGTCCGAGAAAATTCCAATTCTGGGAACTCGTGTCTTAATAAAAATGTTTCGCATTTTTTTGCCTCGCAAAGAATTAGAAAGAGCGCGCGTGTTTTGCGCGAATATTCTTATCGAGAGTCAGCTGGTCGATTCCTCCAGGAGCGTCTTATTCGAGGGGAAACAAGTCGCGTGTTGCGCGCGTCACAGGCTGTTAATGCGATAAACGCGTAATAACGCAACATTCGGGGGGACGGGCGGCGATTGATCGAAAGTTCGGCCTTGAACCGCCTTGATAGAATAATCGGACATTTTCGAAGGAGCCGGTTCTATACGTCGACGTCGACGCCGCAAGTGCGTTTCGCTGATGCGAAGGCAAAAGAGAAAAACAACGAAAGGCATCGATCGAGAAAATTGCTGACTGAACCGACAATCTTTAGCTTGTACAAGTGACTGTCGTAAAAAACAACTGACGAGACGAAAAGCGCTTAAGTGGATGGCAAACAATCCGTTCAGGAGAATAATAGGTAAACGCGTGGAAAATATGAAGAAAATCAACGCTAATTAATTATGACAATTCTAAAAAAAAAATGCATACATCGCGTTGTATTAATTTCGTGAAATATCGCGACGCTGTATTAATTTAAACGCGGGACCTCCGCATTGAACGCTGATAACGTCTGCCGTTCGATAAGAAAGTGTCATATAAAAATGAAGAATTATTTCCTTCGATGGATACTTACAATTCGTATCGCGCTTCACAAATCGCGCGCTTCCGTAAGCCTTGAGTAATACTTGTGAAAATATTGACACCTCCGCTTTTATACTCCACTCCGCTTTGTAAGTTTAAATTGTACTTATAAGAGAATATTGATACCTCTCTCTCAGTTTTACGTCGCACGAGACAGTGGCTTAAAACGTCGACGTCGTGTGGCTTTCGCGATTGAAAAAAAACGTGATCACCTCAAAGCTTACCACGCATTCCGTTTCTCCATCATCGAAGATTTTTCTCTCTCCTTTCTCTCGCGCTCTTTTATTCACTCGCAGACACCAACCCCTTTGACGTCACACGCTCGCACAAACGTTTCCTCGGCACCGCAAGCGTAGTCCGATTCCCACAGAACGTTCAGTTTCGAACGACTCTTCGCTACGATGTTTTTCGACGATCGATCCCATAGCTGGCTTCGGGGGATTCGTAATTTCCTGCGCGAGGATCGTAATCTGAGAATGGAATCAATATTCGCCGACGCGAACTTTCCGAGCGAAACTCATTCGAAAATTCTTGTCAGCAATTCGATCGATAAAAACACTCGTGTTGAGATACTTGGTGTCGAAGATCCTCCATCTATTTTTGCCAACCGATTCCGCGTTTGAGGGAAACTTCGCTTCACTCGACACCTCGCATTCGCGGACGTATCGTCACCGCGAAACACTCTATTCAGCATAATATCCCCAACACTCGCGGTGATCTATTATTGAAATTACCGATCTAAGGTTCCTTCGAAGTGTCAAATTTTTCACCTCGTCAATTTTCGATTTTTTCCCCGATTTCCGAATCGAGTCGACGACATATCTCAAGGTTCCATTTGAAAATGAAAATCACTCACGAAGCACTGCATTAATTAAGAATTCGAATCACTCGGCGGGGCCCAGATCGCTGAACAATCGCCTTAAAAATCCGGATCACAGCCAAAGATCTCATTGCCGCCCACGTTATCACACAAGTGCTATCTCACAAGGCGTCCTCCCTTCAAGTCCATCCGCGATGCTCCGAATTTCTTCACGGTATCTCGCCTCCCCCACTCTCTCTCTCTCTCAAGTTCGCTCTAGCCGGCGCTCTATCGGCAGCAGCTCTCCTCCGCGAGAGGGAAAACGCGCGCGGCCGCGCGAGCGTCTCGCTCGCGATAGCGCAAGTCGTCGCGAAATGCTCTCGCGCTTCTGCCGACGTCACCACTTATCGCGTAGGAAAGCACCTTGTATCACGAGCGGCGTATATCCACGCAGCCGTCACCCAGTTGTCACGGGGCACCTTCTCCTCTCCCCCCCTTCCCCCTTCGTCCAGCCGGTTCGCAAAGAGATCCTCCCCTCTTGTGGCTGCGTCTAAGAAGCCTCCACTCTTCCCGTTGTTCTCCCTCCTTTCGTTCGCGCTGCTCCGACGATAGACCACCTCCTTCCTCTGTGTCTCTCCTTATCTTCTCCCACCCCCCCCCGCTTCGTCTATGTTGACCGCTAAATGAGCGGCGGGCACAAGTGCGCGCGCTCGTGTGTGCGTGTGCCGGACCCCGTCTCGCACATGCGGACACACTGGAACAGCGGCTCGCAATCGGCACACGGTTGGGATGTGGCGAAATTTTTGTTTAACCTTAGTTGGCGGCGATTTTTCGAGCTTATTCGCTTAGTCAGACGTCAGACGCTCGTATCGCTTCTTTATTTAAATCCATCCAGTGAATTATTCACGTTTCTTCACTTGCGTGCTACTTTGTGACTCTTCGTTTCCCATTTTTCCGCACAAGATTGCGATATTTTTGCTTTACCTCGCGTGCCTTCCCCTTCGAATCTTTGATTGCAAGATTAAGCCGTTCGCAACGCTATTTAACCGAGCTCACTTTAGCCGAGTCGTTTTGTCACGTTGCGTCGCCGTCGCGGCGGTCGGTACCGCCGAAGGAATTCGCGCGACGTTCGACACCGAGAGGCCGAGAGAGCGCACGGACTGACGCGGATTTGGCACGCGCGTGCCGAAGACACCAGATAGAGACACACCACGGAGCTTCGCGTAATACACGCACAGCCGGAGTCGCGCGCCCCGCCGCGTCGCGTCGGCGCTTTTCACGACGCGACGCACCGCCGCGAGTGATCCGTCTATAGGCCCTCAGACAACAGGAAACAGAATTTCCGACGCGTTGGATTTCGATCCTCTCTTGCCCGTACCTGGGCCAATCACAGTGATTTGATTTTACATGGCGTTTTTAGTGATTGATCGGGTATACAGGTAATAGAGAATAGAAATCCAACGCGTCGGAAATTCTGTTCCTCTTCCTTATTCCCTATATTTCCTGTTGCCTGTTGCCCGGCAAGGGCCTTTATTCGGCTGACTCTCGACGTCCACGACGACTATACTATAGCCGTGAAACGGATGCGCGTCGTGCTAGTTTTATATACCTGCAGAGCGAGCGAAACCTGAATTTCCGATATCATCTAAAGTGATGTAAGCATTCTTCGATGGCGGATACCTCTCGGTCAGCGATTAAAGATCTATTTTAGTTTCTTATTTGTCTTCCCTAATCTACCTTAATTTTCCTTAAATCGCTTTGCAATCTATTCTACATCCGTGTAGAGCACATAAAAAGAGTTGAAGAACATCTCGTGCTGATGAACTTAGAAGTAGAGACATTATTTGTACTAATTATCGATTAATAAACAGCTTTTTGTATTAAAAAGTCGTACTTCATTGATTTTCCAAAGCAATTATATGAAAAGAAAATTGTTCGTAGAATTATTCTTGAACACCGTCGTGATATCTTCGCGCAAATGACAAATTAGAGTCGCCTATATCTACATTTTATCGCAGAAATATGAAAATTAAAACAGCTTATTAAGAAAATATTGAAGAGAACTATTCTAGAATTAACCAAATGCTTCTCACACCTTTAAAAATTTATTAAATCTTAATGCCATATTTTCCCCTGCTCTAGAATTGTTAAATTCTATTAAAATATAAGCGTTTATAAAAGTAAAAATATATATTTTAAATAAAATCAATATCTATCAAAATAGAGAGAAACAGATTTAATAATTAATAAATAATTTTTTATAGTTGTCTCATTGTTAGTAACAGTTGTTAATAATTAATAGTTCGCTATAAATGTATAAAATTTCGTTTCCGTGATACATCGTGATAACAGCAAGGGATTAATCGTTCGAGTATCCCAGCGAAACGCGTATCCGCACGATCTCGTGGTATCGATGGTCGCACGAAAAAAAAGATTTTGCTGCAACAGCAAATCTATTTGTTAAATATGGGACGACTAACATTTCTTGCTGCGAGAGCTAATTAATTTTGCATTAATAGCAAAACTTTTCGTTGCAATAGCAAAAAGTTTTGCTGAACTTTGCTATTGCAACGAAAGATTTTGCTATTATTGCAAAATTAATTAGCTCTCGCAGCAAAAAATGTTGTCCGTAATAGCAAATCCTTTTTTTCCGTGCTGATAACGTGACGCGATATCGCGTTAGAGGCGTTTCGTTCCACTTTGCGATGGCAAACGTTATACTCGACGGAGTAGTGAATCCTCGACGGCTATCTACGATAGTCCCCGGGTACGATGGATGCCTTACACCTCACCAATCACGAATAAGGAATCGCGGGCGAAACACACGGCGCGCGGCCGAGAGAGCTATACGATTCCTTCGCTTCCAATCGTCCTTGACACACTTCCGCTCTCGCCCGTCCCGCGCACCGAATCGATGCAATCGCGGAAGTTACGCGCGCAATATACCCGCTGCTCTTATCCCTTCTCTATAGGGTGTTTCGCGCAAACGAGGTATTCGGTATTCGTATCGCCTTTCATTCACGAATTTGAAATTGAAGCTTGCCTCGACAGAGATATAATTACAAAAATTCAATTGTATAATAAGAGATATAGAAAATGTGAACAACGTTTCAGGAATTAAAATTCAGACTCGACAAAGAGAATTGAAATTCTATCTTTTATTTTTTTTCAAATATTATAAATAGAATTTTTCCAAGACCAATCGAAGACCAATTGCTGAACGAGCGGCAACACCGACAAAAATATCCGCGTTGCGCCAAACGCATATCTATAATGCGTGCACACGTGCACATCGCTCGTACACGTCAAGCGTCTCTTGCATTAACGCCTCGAGCGTGTCATTCGTTACTTCACACCTTCGACGTGCCATGCTTTGGCAATCCTCCCTGTACTCGAGCGAGCGAGGCTCGCGCGCGCTCTACTCGATTAACTTTTTATCGAATGACGTTAAGTAGATGTAATGAATGATCACCGTTCGCTCTAAACGCACTTGACGCTCCATATTCCCGCGCTACGGCACCAGCGAGCGTCATCGCGATCTTCCGATCCTCGCCTCGAGTCGCGATTCCTTTCTTCCCCACGCACGCCGCACGCAGGCCACGCACCAAGACGCACACCACGTCTTTCGCAATCTCCCGTGGAGCCCCGAAGACGGCCGAAGACGTCTCGCTGACGCACGAAGAGGCAGAAACGACGAGCGGACAGACTGGCAGACAGGCAGGCAGGCAAAGCAGGTACCGACGCGGCCGCGGCGTGGCCCGCTCCGACTTGGCGCGGCCGAGTATCGCTTGTGGGTCGAGACTCGTATATGCGGGACCTGTACCCCGCGTGTAATATAGGTCAGTGGGCCAGGGCGATCGCGGACGGCAACGCGGACGTGCGCGCTCGCCTCGCCGCGTCGCGCGTCGCGTCGTGCCGCGCCGCGCGCGCAACGCGCGCGTTCCGAGCTGTGGCCCCTGGCTTGCCGCCTTTGCCTGCTTGCCTGTATGTGTGCTTGCCTGGCCTTCCTCTCGTTGCATCCCTATACGTCGCCGGCGTTATTATCTTCGCCTGGGAAGAACTGCGCGAACGTTTAACCCCGGCGAGGAATGTCTCGCTTTTTTTTTGTTGAGCCGCGATAAAACGCGACCGAGATCACCATTAGGGATGTTTACATTTGAACGAGCTATTGATCAAGAAACTCTCACCGAGACACGCGTGTCTCGCGACAAGCATGTGATGGAGATAATAGATATGTAAATATGAAATGTTGCGCGGAAAATGAAAATGATAAATGGATCGCGCGGAAGATTGAAAGTGATAAATGACTGCGTGGAGGATCGTCCGGTCGTATATCTCGTCCGCGGAGCGAAAGATGGCAATTTTTGAAAATAAGTGGCCCGTATCCTTCAAATTGGGGCGTGTTGCATGGGAAATCGAAAATAGCTGAATAATACATGTGATAAATGAGAATAATTGAATTTCGTTGAATTTTACAGGATAAAGAATTTAAATTTGTATGTGAAACATATCGAAGAGATCATGGCTTTATATAAAAACTTGCAAAATTATTAACGTAATACCATACAAATTGTTATATAGATTGTTTCGATAAGTACTGGTATATTATTCCATATGCTATTTTTGCCAATACTAAAACTATTCAACATTATCTCGATAGATACTGATGATATTGTATATTTTAAATAAATTACCTTTCATTCTTAAAACTCATAAAGATCCTTGCAATTTTCTAAACATGTATATGCAACATTTTTATGGAAATAAATGCTATAAATTAAAACCAAAATTTGCAACCTACAATTTTTATAATAATTGTAGAAAATTAAGTGTGTTACAGCATGTATAAAAATATATCGCCGCAAGTAAGGCAAGCTTCGTTGGAGTCTCTGATCGATAAACTGACTAGCATAAAAAGCGTAGTCGAAGGTTAATTCCAGATTTTTTCGCGCGGCTTGCGTTTTATTCTTACCTCGATCGCTCGTTCGATATACAATCTCCGAGTGTACTTAGATTTTGTCATTAACTTGACAATGCATAAACAGATAAATAATGAAAGCGACTTATTTACAGCCACGGGAAGAGCGTAAAGAGCGGAATGTAGGTATCGAAAAACCCCGAGAAAAGCAGGTTAATACCGGGACCGTGTACGCGCGCGCGCTTCTAATGCCTCGGATGCCGTTTTGTTTTTAATAATGTCGTACTCCGCGCGCATTTTGTCCGACGAGAAACCGCGGAAAATTTAATTTCGTCGTCTCGGTGGAATAAATGAAAGACATGAATAGAAAGTGGCTAGCATCTCCGAACGACTTAAGCATTTCCAACGGCGAACTCTCGGCGGAGTGCAGCAACGACGGCCGTAATCTCCGGAGAAAAAAGAATACGAGAAAGAGAAAGAGAGAGAGAAAGAGAGAGAGAAGAAAAAAAGGGAGAAAAAAGAACAGCGGCGAACTGCGCAATACGCACGCGATACGTAACACCTTACGCGAACGTGAAATTAATATCGATAACCGAAACGGCGAGATGCGACGCGAGGCGGCGCATAAAGTCTCTTCTTTTTCCCTTCGTTTACGAGAGACGAGAATTAAAGTCCACGCCCGAAATAAAAATACACAGCGCGTATAAATTTCGCGATTACGCGAGACATGACAGTTTGTTTACTTTTCTATTTTAACGTTCTTAACTAACTTTGGTCATCGTCGTAAAACGTGCCATTTAATATCGGCTCGCCTCGTTTTCTCGTCGCACGTTCAACACGCCTGTATATACCCGATCCTTATCTCTTGTCGACGAGCTTTATATTATTACCCAAATAAAGCCTCGGAATGACGGAATCTAGCGATCGTATTTAGAACTGGATTATGAACATGAAAGATAATTAGAAGATAAAACATTGATAGCAAAAAATTAATTATATTGCTTTTGTTTGCGAATTTTACGCGATCAAATTACACTCGTCTTCGCGAATTAATTTTGCATATATGTATATATATAGCGGTACATTATTGACGTATCACTCTGCTACATGTGGAATATAACATTCAAATTTAATTTAACTATTATCTACAGCATTAGCTTTCGTAAATTGCGCAACTGCATAATTTATTATCGTAATTTTCTATATCAATTTATGGATTTCATATGTAATAACGTAGTTTAAATGACGCTTCTTAACTGTTTGTCGATATTGTAATTTCATTATTAATATATAACTATTATCAGATTTATTTACGGTTCATCAGTGCATCGCGATAAAATAAATTGATGCTTTTAATTGTAGATCTTGTAAATCGCGGGACGCTAGATAATATCTATATATATATAAACTAAAAATTAAACATTTCTCGACAAATCGTATTCCGATTAATAAAACTGGCAATATTTCTGGAACACCCTATATGAAGAGATCCGCGCGCCTGTAACAGTGCCACTCGCACTTTCACGGACGAGAACACCTGTTCTCGCGATGATCAAACACGGCGAGATATCGCGTATCAATCGCGAGGATCGACTAAGAATACTCGCCAAGATTGACGTCCGTCAATCCGTAAGACATGAAGAGAGCCGCCGTTTTTATCTATCGACGCAAGGAACGAAATGTAGTCGGCCATTTCACGAAAATTCGCTAGTCGTATCTTTAAGAAGATTACTGCGATAAAATTTCCTGAGGTTTTAAGACGACTTTAGATGATTCGGCTAAAAGAATTAAACCAAGTATCGAATTAAGTATTAAAAATACTAAAAACACAGAGATTTATTAATAAAAAATAACTATACAATTGTATTTAATTAGATCTCATCTATAGAAAAAGAAGTGCATGTGTAGAAAATATACAGAGATTTGTAGAAAAACGAAGAAAGGAAAGGACTTTTCTCTCGGAATTGTGTTATTTTTTGCAGCGCTAATTCAATTCATTATAGAATTTTCTCTCTAAATTGTCTTTCTATCTATTACCTAACTTTTAAAGCACTGAAAACACGACAGTGCTCTTGCGAAATTCCGTCACTTTGAAATAGTCTTTTATTATAAGATAAATTAGAAACAAAATAGCATACAATAATAACAATAACATTTAAAATATTTATTAGATCAGTGCAACAATATAGCTGATGGAGCATATCAATGTGATGCGAGCTTGAGTTTTGTGGATGAAATAAAAAAAAATATAATAATTCATGATTTTGGGGCGATTGGCTCCAGGAACGAAAGGGCACCGTTATTCGCTCGAGTCGAGTCACTCCAAGCACAGTCGCCAAGTTTCATACTCAGATTGACGTGCCTCTCGGAGTCGGAACAGCTCAGACGTTAATCTACAGCGCGAATCAGAATCAGTGGCGATCCGTAGAAGGCGATCGCGCATTTAAATTGGTCGAGGTCTCTCGGTTACGCTCGAGTAGTAACACACTTCCCCGGCTCGGGTATGCAGTTGTAAACTGTTCTGCAGACGCGAGCGCAGCCACGGCCATCGACCAGAGTTCCCTCCGCTTGCGTATACACGGTGTCCCGGAAATCGTCGATCTCTCATTCTCTCGTTCGTGGATTTTTCGATCGATTTCCAGTTTTCGGGACTTTTGTTCCAAATAGAGACACCGAAAGTCTCGCAATTTTTTTACGCGGCAAATAAAACATCAATCATAAATATTTGTATAAATATTTATGACTGTTCTGTTTTAAGAATTATATCAATTTACTTTTTCTATACCTAACCTCAAAATTGCACAGATCTCTAAAAATTGTATATAGATTGTAAATTCGAATCGCAAGAAATTATATACATATCTCGCCATTTGCTATTCTTTCATCGATATATTGCAATAATCTTGCAAAAATATTCATATATCGACAATATAATTCTAACCATTAAATTTTTCCTGGAAATACTTTGTCGGGGAATTCGCAGTTTTGAAGGGCACCCGGTAGACTTGTGGTATTCCGTATATACCTTTCGCCGCTCCAGTCTTCCTACCGAGTTCAGGTTCACACCCGCGTTACTCTCCTTTATCACCGGGACGCGAGGGAAGGGAACCCTAAAATGTCGTATACGTTTCTTTTTCTCTTAGCCTTCGCGTCGCGAAGTTGATTCATACCATCGGCGAAATAGAAAGTCTCCCGGCAATCGCCGATACAAGGCGAACGGAACTCGCGAAGCGACGCAAATATCAACGCTATTCTTAGCTTTATTTATTGCAATTGCACGATACCGCGGTCTTGCACAATGTTTATGTAAGGAACAAAGATAGCGCGCGAGCGCGCTATGAGCGCCCCGCATTTTTATATAGGGAACTTTAAAAGCTTCAAACTCCCTTTTTCGTTCGTCGCCAATTGCATAACGTAGCACGCAGATTGCATAACATTTGAATTATATGAGATGCTACTTCGATCGTTTGTATGCGATTTAATCTTCTATTGCCCAATGTAATTTCCAAGTCACGTATCGGTTTTATTATTGTCTCTTTCTGCTTTGTGCATCATATT
This sequence comes from Temnothorax ravouxi, assembly GCA_030770255.1. Classification (NCBI taxonomy): domain Eukaryota; kingdom Metazoa; phylum Arthropoda; class Insecta; order Hymenoptera; family Formicidae; genus Temnothorax; species Temnothorax ravouxi. The sequence goes on from JASTWP010003227.1 coordinate 13,219, forward strand.
CCGCCTGCAAGGAACGGTATCTCGTATATATACCGGTCTCTTGTATAATCATTCGAACTTACTTATAAACCCGCGCGTCTCCGCCGAGCAACGTACAAATTTCTGGTCATTTAATCCCCCCGGAAGAAAGTTTCTTGCGTTGACACACATTTACCGCGGTCAACAGATCGGGCAGACATTCCCGACGAGCGCGATGCGCCCCGCGCCGGATCTCCCGCTGACCGAGGAGCGATGATAATTTTGAAAGTGAATTCAGTTACCAGGTGAAAGCAGCCGCCGCCGCTGCCGATGTCCCCGACGCGAGCGGCGAACGTGACACGGTGACCAAATTCGATTCTAAGCCCGAAAAACTTCAGATCTCGGGACCGTAAAAGTGCACGTTGCAACACCGCTTTAACTTGATTTTTAAAGAGGCAAACTTCTTAAACAATTAACGACCAAAGTAAACAAAAACCAATCTAAAATTAATCGTTAAAATACCTATTAATTTACGAAAATATGTCAAATAAAAAATAACTTTTAAATGCATGTGTGTAAAAATTATGAACGTTTCATTCGGCTCAAAAATGTCTATTCGTCTTTGTCGGCGTTCTTTTTTTAGCTTTAATTGTGCAAGTTTTTTATTTTTAACGTCCGAAAAGTGGAACGTTCTGAAGATCGAGCGAGCGAACGGGGAAATATTGGCCCGGTATACCCGCCATACATTCAGCACTAAATGTGACAAACGCGATCCGACCCAAGTTTTGTTTGCTTAACGCGAAGATCGCGGTCAATGTCAGCGTGAGAGATGAGAATCGAAATAAGCACATTCAACGCTAAATGCGTGGCGGGAATATGGTCCAATATATCACGCCACCCACCTGATTTCGATGACCACATATTTCGCTAGTCTAACAATAACTAGCGAATTTTTAACTTTAACTTTTTTCTTTCCGACGAAGTGTGGCGCGCGTCTACCGATATCGCGTTGAGTTTCTATTCATTCTCTTTGTTACTTCATTCTTAAAGTAAAGTATTTTTAAGATAACCTGAAGAATATTTTTCTTAGACAACATTTTTTCTATACCGTGTAACGAAATAAAAATAATTTCAGCTTCTAAATAAAAAACACGTTTGTTTCTTTATTAAAAAGGAAAAGGTGTATCTCAGGCTTTACCAACCGGTGTCCCGCTTTCGTAAATTAAAAATGTGGTCACCTTAAACGACCGTCTCTCCTCCACGCCGCGTCCCTCCCAGCCCTTTTATTAGGGATTCAGATTGCGTACCCTCTGCATCGAAGAAACTCGCCCGCCCGCGACGACAAACCCACTGACGATACACGGGCGATATTGCGCAATGGATTTAATCCTCGACGAAATAATTCCGGAATACAAAACTACGCGCGCTGACCAAAGTCGTTCTTTTCTTTCTCTCTCTCCTCTGCGGCCGGATTGCATCGATTTTGCAATGATCCGTGAACTTTTTTTTAAAAACAACCGTGTGTTTTAACTGCTCGCAAGTGCGTCCTGGATTCCATTTAATTCAATTTACTTTACTTTAAGACCTTTAAATTAAGATATAAATGAAATGCGTATACGTTAATTACGTACGCCGCGTAAGTTAATGCTTGCGGTATTTCTGGATTATTACCTACTCCTGACACTTCCTGGTGGATATTTCGTTTATCACATATTTTATTTACGATATTTTACTGTACTTATCTATATTGAATGCCAATATTAATTTTTCCACAGGAAATATCAAATAAGATTAACATTTTAGAGGTCATTAAAGCTCATCGACAGCCGATGACACAAGATATTTTCGCTCCGAAACATTCATACAGAATAATGTTCAATAATTGTAATCATTATATGCAATCGCTCAAAATTTATTAGAGAAGTCAGTGTTTGAGTTAAAAATATGCTCTCGAAAAATTCTGAAGTTTCTTTTATGCTATTATATATATAATATGCACGGTACACGGTTCTTTACAAAAATAGATTTCGATGTTCAATATCTGCCGGTTCGCGGGTAAGATGACGATGATAGATCACGTACTCACGGAGCTCTCGGAAGGACGTGTCTCCTCGGTTGAAATTGAAAGCGGAGTATATAGCGAGACACGTGTTCATACGTCACGATCAATCAAGCGGGGATTTCAAGGGGATTTCAACGACGACACCGCACTTCGGTTATTTTCGTACCTCCCTATATAGGAAATTAACTTTAAGACACGCCCTTGTGGAAAAAATTCCATGAAAAACTATCCGTTGTGTATTATAAGCTAGATCTAAATCTTGCGCATATGTGAAAAGTAACGGATGTACCTGTTAGACACGCGATTCCCCACCGCTCATTTGTAATGTATCAATCTTGTAAAAATTATTTCAAAAACTGTCATACCTTACATAATGCATAATATAATTGAAAATTATACCTTACAGTTATATAATTATTTAGTTACAGATTGAAACTACTATCTTTTAATAATTCATTAATTAGATATTCCAATTAATTATTCCAATTTCTTTTTAAATAATGCAATATTAAAATAATATATAGACTTCAACTTTCCAAAATAATTAAAAAAATTAACAAAATAGATTATAGATTTTGCTATTTTGTTTCATCCAAAATATTATTTCCAACATTTCTTTTCTAAATCTAGATAACTTAAAAAACAAAAATGTGGCATTTAAATAAATATATAAATACGTAAAAAATATATATAGATATATATATATATTTATCTATGATTAAAAACTAATTATATAATAGTATAAAACTACGGCCATGTTTAAATCGCGTCCTCTTTTTGATTGAGATCTGGGCTCATCATCTGGAATAGAGTTCACTCTTTCATCCTCAAACCAGAGATAAATTTTTTAAAAGCACTTTATTCTGGAGAATCATTCGTTTCGACCGCGGATACGTTGACAAATTTAATCGGACACCATCAACTTGGTGTCAAACGCGAAAAGGATTAGATCAACAGGTCCTCGGCGGTGACAAATGCGCTTTGAGCTACTGCACTTCAGGCGAATTCCTCAAACACACGTACCGAGAACTTTGTCGCGCCATATCAAAGTGCTCTCTGTCGTAAAGTATTTTTCGAAAATTTAGTTTATTCTCTCATCCCTTTGACAATAGTAATACTAAGCTGATTCTCCTATTTCCCACGTCTCTCTTTCTTTCTCGTTATATCGGACGAATTCCGATTCATCGAGCCCTAATATAATTTTATCGAAAAAAAAAACTCCCGTATCCAAATTGGAGGAGGCTTTTCCGCTTTATCGCTCATTTTCCCCGTTAACAACGTTACCCTATATACAAAATGGTAACGTGACAAGTGGGGCATCTCGCGCGGATATCCTTATAAAACCTCTTCTTCCTTCTCGCCGTTAACGGACACCGTGACGGACGCAAGGGCACGCCGAAGACTTAATGAAGAGGAAGACGGAGGTGGAATTCGCGGAATGATATTTAATACCTGTAGCCCGAGCTACGGCGGACGGAGATGAGATATGCTAATGGTAAACACGATGACGACGCGGCCACGGCGCAAAGGGTTGGACAGGAAGGGGTGACGAGGTTGGCAGATCGCGCGCGCATCGAGTTGCCATGTCGACGGGTACGACGCGATTTTGCCGATGACGTAACCCCCGCGTCTTTGCGTCACGGGAGACGTTATACGGGGATGGAGAATATAACCGGAGCGGTGGTGGCGCGGGGTGAAAAGGGACCACGCGACGCGGGCGAGAGAGAGAGAGAGAGAGAGAAAGCGGTGGTTTTAGGCCCGCGCTTGTAGGGCACCAACGGCCGGTTACGTAATCTACAACGCCGAGATAGGAGTGTGCGGATCGATCGTTTTCGCCGGCGAAAAAAGGGCCTGCGCGCCCGGATTGGGCGCTAAGGTGCCCAAGGATTCTGGCCAGACGAGTTGTAGGGCAACCTGAACCATCCCGAGTCCAGAATGGCACGTTCTGGGTTGTCGGCTTCGAAATACTGTCGAGAGGAATATTACAATATCTTATATACCTATTCTATTTATTATATAGTAGAGCCGTTTACTCATTAAATTTGTTCTCATCTGGTGATAGCTATTCAGATTTAGGTTTTAATTTAATATGCGTTGATTCTAAATCTTATATTTAATTTAAGAAACTCCTTCATACGCTTGTAAAATGAAAAAGCTGTATTTGGATGAATATTTTAGAAACAACTAAGAAAACTAAAAAATTAGGTTTTCGCATAAAATGCGGAATCGATTAAAATTTGAAATAATTGCCCGAAGTTTGTTAATCTCGAGTATCCAATTGTTCCAAATCAGCTATTTGCAATTTCTAAACTTCAACGTTCAATTTTTGCGGCATGTCGATAGATCGACACGGTCCGCAGTCTCCGATATTTCCTTTCGTCCTCGATAGAAAAAAAAGGCTTAGTTTCTCAACATTATAATGGCGGCATTCGTGGACAGCCTTGATGGTAACCAATTTCGCTTAACCAGTTCGCGCGTAAATTTTCCTCTCGGGCTTCTTCGCGAAATGTTGCAATTACACTTCGAAAGATCGAAGTAAAACTTGACAGTCGAAACGTGAAAGTGATGCGCAAGATGGCGCAATTAAGAATAAAGGTATACTCTTGGGGTTGATTGACCGGTGTGTATCACGTTTGTCAACGAGGGTGAGTGCCACCCCTGGTCTATTTTTTACAAAAACTTCCCCTAATCTGATGCACGTGACATTAAAGAGCAACATCCAATCGAACGTCTTACGTAAATCGTATACGTCTTACATAAATTGTTATTTAAAATATATCGTATCAAAAACGGTAAATGAAGCAAATAAAATCGTGCGTAGGCTCGAAGAGACTTTTTTAGAAAACTTACCGAAAAATCGATTCGCAATGTACAATTTTTATTGCGACTTTCACAAGTCGGTGGTTTACCCCGATATTTCGAAGTTGAAAAAAGGCACTTTGAAACGTATTTTAACATACGTGACAGACGCATGCAATCGCGGATTACGTCAAGCACATTTTAAACACACGTGTATTACTGAAATAATAATAGGTCGAAACTATATATGTTCTATTTTACAGTGAAACGTACCGGATTGAGATTAAGCGTCCCTTAATAATTTGACATAAATTCCTTCCATATTCCCTCGTCCACGCCTTCGTACTCGCATGCTAATGGAAATTATATATAGATTCGATAAGCGACAAAAAAAGATTCTTGTACTCATGTCATCCAGTCGATAGATTGCGATACACATTTTCCCGTCTCTCGTCTCTCGCCAGAAAATCACAGAAAGGCCCGTAAACGCGCGGCGATTCCGCGTGGCGTGGCGTGACGCGCGAAGCAATTTCCCCCGGATCGCGATGCACTCGCGCGTGACGAGGATGATTGTCGCGCGGCGGTTTGAGCGATATTTAATTACACACGAGAATGAGGCGCGCACGAGCGAGCGAGCGCGGTGCGTCGACCGTGGCGATTATTATCCTATTTAACGACACGGCTGCTGCGCGAAAAACGCAGGCCAGTTGGTCGACCGGTCGATACATGCGTAAGCGTACTTCGAATCTGGGCGACGATGAAGACGATGACCAGGAAAAAAAATCAAGTTTTCTCTGAGATAAAAATACGCGATAATTTCGTCGCATTTTCAAGCGCACATAGCTAAACGCTTTCCGACTATCGAATACGACTAACGACATGCAAATTCATCTTGCACTTTGCATATCGTACGCGGTAGTTTGTATTTCGCAATTTATGTCTTGCATCCCTAAATCCCCCTATATTTTGCGTCGTTCGTGTAGTATCTGGTATCTTATATGTCGCGGGCATTTTGTAACATTTGGTTAGATTAATATCCGGCGTAGAGACACGGTATTGCATTCTTAATTATATTAATTACATTATGAAGTAAAAATGATGCTTCCTATAACAACGATTTTGCAATAATATTTTTGCACACGATGCATATTTTTTTAACGACTATACCTCTTCGATTATTTTTATTTTTTCATATTTAACAACGTTTTTCTTCCTGAACTCTTATTATTTTATCTTCAAATAATATACAATAAAAAATTATTATTTTACCTTTAATTCACATTAATATTTTTTTTACTTTAAATCATGCGTTCACGCTATATCCTCTAATTGTATAAGACAGAAATCTAGTATCGCGTTTTTCGTACAGATGATTCACGATTGCTCCTCACCGCGCGTCACCTTCGTCGCTCCCTCCTCCTCGTCTCCGCGGTATAATAATAATTATAGTTTTGCCTTAACGAGCCGTCTGTACAAACGAGCTCGCGGTCGCGCGTATCAATATTTGTGTAGGTGGAGGCACTTACTGCCGCGCGCGGGAACGGCATTGTTCACGGTGTCGTAGAACCAACCGTATCGCGTTTGTTTAACGCGGAGCCGCGGAGGATACCCGTCAATTCTCGCGGACTTCAGCGACGGTAAAAGTCACTCGCCACCGGCGCGGCTGCGAGTGTTATCGAATCACTTTCGCGAAGTGAGTTACTCCTCTCCGCGGACTCTTCGTATTTTCACCGCCGCATTTAGCCGCTAAACGCGGCGAGCCTTAATTGAAACGTCGACCGAAGTAACGTGCTGTGTGAAACACCGAACGGCACATTTTCCATAGAATTTCGATTTTGCAATTCTGCTAATGATACAAACAACCCGCATATATTTGTCGAAATAAATACAAACATTTGTTTTATACACGTCGTTAAAAATTATTTTTTTAAATATGGAAATTATTATTTTTTTAATAACAGTAAAATCATAAATCATATAAGATAATCACAAAATGAATAAAACCTATTTTCCTTTCTTTATCATTTCATATTATAAAAAATAAAATAAAATTTTGTTCACATTTTTCCGTTTTATATAATTTGACATAAATATGTCTTATTATTATTTTATTTCAATACCATAAAATGGTTAGGAAATAAATATTTTACTTCAAACTAAAATCTATCTTTTTGTTATTTCAAGCCTATTACTTTTCTCTTTTTCCAACAATAATTTCCAAAGCTTGTTAAACTTTGCTTAAGAGAGAAATAAGATAGCTGAAAAAGAGTGTCCGTCGTTTGAAATGCATCACGCATTTATTCACGCACTCTTCGATTGAACTGTAGCGCGAACGAAACCGGATGGCACAAAATAAAAACGAGATGGAATCGTTACGCGCGCATCTCCCGTTATATATTGCAATACGTGTATCCCGTTACGTTATCCGTTGCCGTATCGGCACGGTGTTAAAAGCACTTTCTCTCATGAATCTTTGTTCCGACTAATGCACCAAAAGTCCGAATCTTGTTGCGAAACTCGCCGAATTGCATCGTGCATATAACTCATCACGTCTGATTTATCTGAGTATTACACGTGTAATTGTTTAATTGCTCGATTAATCCGTGAAATACTGAATGCAATTTAAATTTGACGCGAGCTAGAGCACTCCTACCGTAAAACTGCGGTAAAAAGTACGATATAATCAACATTTCATTTATTTTAGTGGTTTTCAATTGCATATAACTTATATGAGATACATACCAATCCATTCAAACGAGCTTTAATAGCTTTAATAAGCGGTTTGTAAAAACTGAATATTTTATTCTTTTATCAAAAATATACTCGTTTATTGTGAAAGTATTAGAAGGATTAATTAGATCTTCAATTCTTTCTAATTTACCAAATCATAATACGCGTACACATGCCATGCATAAAGATGATTTATAATTAACAAAACATCCAGTTAAAAAATGTTTTCTTGGCAATTAAGATTTCTGGGTCTGTATTCCGAGAAGGCGCATATATCAATCGTAAAGTAATAACCATAATTTCGAGCGGCACAATCCGTGCAAGATGTTAAAAACGATTTAAAGTGACGCTCGAAAGCTGTTAAGGACCGAATGCAATTTACGTCTTCTCGCGACCGAGAAGAGATAAGAGCTCTGCTTCTCGCGGTTAATTTTCCATTTCTTAACGCGTCGCGACGCCAATCGCCGCGAGGCAGAAGAGCGAGGCTTCTTCCTCTTCCTCGGTTTCACCCGCCGTTGTTCCAACCGGCCATAAAGTTTCAGTCGAATAAAGAGATAATTGATTCTGTCATTCGATTTGCATCGTAAACCAGCTACCGCATGTTTAACAGCTTGCGAGTTCTATTGCCGCGGAGTTCTATGCCATCTCCGTAAGAAGTGTCCGTAAGAAATTTTGATTGTTGAAACAGATTCGCCTTGTGACGATTGTTAGAAAGTTCGGTTCGCAATACAAATCTAGGTAAGATTCAATAAAGATTCAATAAAGAGATCAATCAATTGTCGCTTAAACCAAGTAAGATTTAATAATAAAACGGCAGTTCGTAATAATAATATTAGGTATATTTAAAAGATGTTAATCAGAATTATATAAATTATCTAGTATAGACAAGTAGACTATTCAAATTGAGTTCGATGAAGAAAATTAGATCTGATTTTATTGGCAGCATCGCTCCACTTCAACTAATAAAGTGAGATTGAATGATAAAATATGTAAAATGTAATAAAACGTTTAATAAAATAAATCAAGGCACATATAAAATATCTAATACATTCAAATTAAACATGGTAAAAAAATTGGATTTTATAAAGCTTTTAAAATTATTCGGTGTTATATAAAATATCATCACTAAACTCAAATAATAGATATACATTTGCAATTGTACAATTTACTACAATATTATAATAAAAATTAATAAAGAGCTAAACTCAATAAATTACATTTGAATAAATATAATATCTTTTTAGTATTACAGAGGAATTGAAATTATAATAACGATAGTTTAAAAAACAGATTTTGTAATTGTATCACATTTCCTTTAAATTTGCTATAATTAAAAAATTATTTTAATATTTCAGTTTTTTAAAAGGAAAAAGGTAATTCCTCCTCTGTGTACGCCATACATCTCACCAAAGAAAATTATTAATTAATATAACATAATAATATATATAATTAATGTGTGAAGAGTTTATTGGTTTATTCGGTGTAAAACGCTCATAGAAAACATTTAGCTGAATCTCGGCCTATAATACTGATCCAGTGACACCGACGAGTATATACCCAGACGGTTGATAGAACTACAGCCATGTCGAAAGTAGCAAATCTCGCGGAGACTCTCGCTGGTTCATTCATGGGAGCCGTTTCTCGTGTACACACGACCACAAACGCCCGGCCTGCCTCTCCGTGTTGTATACACGACGCATTCGCATTCTCCGCTCCCGCATCTCTCGATATCCCGATCCCCGAAGTAGGTATTAACTCGATTTTACTACACTGAGAGAAATGTCTGGTGAAGTTAACCAGAATTCAGCATCGGTTTACCAAACAGTATAGTGAATAATCGTGTAACAAGACATCTAGTTAATAATACCAAACTATCTGATAAGCGCATTGTCTGATTAGAATTACAGCAATGTTTAGATATGTTTACCAAACTGTCTAGTATAACGTACGATTCATTTGATGAGCGTTACGAATAGAATTTCGTAACGCTCATCAAATGAATCGTACGTTATACTAGACAGTTTGGTAAACATATCTAAACATTGCTGTAATTCTAATCAGACAATGCACTTACCAGATAGTTTGGTATTATTAACTGTCTTGTTACACGATTATTCACTATACTGTTTGGTAAACCGATGCTGATCTGATATTTGTACTTTGTATTATATCTTATTATATATTAACAAAAATGACTAATTTTATATATATATATTAGGATTTTATAATCTAACAGTAAGTCCAAACAAATATACAAATTTAATACTTGGAACTCTTTTAATTTTTTGTTTAACTTGTTCAACTTCTTTAAAAATTTTGCACGTTGCTCAATGGTTGGTGTAATCGGCCGAAGTAATGTATCATTTAGCAAAAGAAATGCCTCAAAGTCAATATCTTGTTCTAAAAGAAGCCATAATAAATTACAGTAATAAAATCTAATCTACAGCATAAGTTTGCAATTCAAAGAGATCTTATTTAAGAGAAGAATCCTCACACTCTCTCTACATAAATCATACTTAAATTATACCATTCAATATGAGCCAAGATATTTAACGTGATAACCCATACATAGAATGTTTTTAACCTTTAGAGGATCGCAAAGCCACTATAGTGGCTCGAGCTTTGACAAGCACTTTGTATAATACAGATTAACATATAAATTTTTGCGAAAAAAATACTGATATAAACGTGTAATTTGCCGGTTCTCTAAAGGTTCAGAATCCTAACTTTATAAGTTTTATTCTATTGAAAATTATTTGTCTATAACTAACCTTTTGGAAAAATCCGAGGACATTACACATATACGTACATGATATATCTTATCTTCATATGTACTTACTTTGAAATTCGTCGATATACTTTTCAAAATTCTACTCTTGTAGATATTTCTTGATTTCGTCCATTTTTTTATATATATATAATGTCGAGGTCCAAATGCACTAGTATAATAAAACGGAAGAGAAAGCGTCTTGCGAGAAACAAATGACTCGCGGCATCACACGGGTACTACACGCCACACGTCTAGAGAAGATTACCAAACTGTCTAGATAAGATTACCAAACTGTCTAGATACCTTGACTAAATGTCTCTGTATCGACTACTATGACGCATTAAGGCGCCGTTATAAGAATTTTGGATGTATGAACCACATATCGCATACAAGTTTACTATGCTACGTCTCACAAAACGAGTATAGTTTTAATCACCAACAAATTTCTCTCAGTGTATCTATTCGAGTTTGCGCAACACTTGCCGCGGCGCGCGAGCACGCGAATCCGGCACATTCACCGCCGATAATCGTGAAATCATCGTCGATGCTGCTATAGGTACTCGCTGAAATGCCCGCCGTTGTGATTCGCGATACCTCGTCTCGCGTGCATTACGTGTATACGTAAACGTATCGACAGCCCGTGAAGCGTCGAACATGTATCCGTCACGGTGAATTTCATTTCGCGCGGACGTATGCGAACGCGGTCGTCAGAAGATAGATATTTTGTTCTATTCCGACGAGAAGATATATAAAATCCATTGTTAAACCGCTTTCCCATTTTCGTTATGTTATTCTTCCATTTGTGTAAAACGCTTTTAACGCGCTTCTGCTTTTCCTATTGCAAAACGGAAAAAGATAGAAATTGAATTAAACACCAATAAAATAGAGCAAAATAAAATACACAGCGAAATTGGGTGAAATCAAATTAAATAATTTTGCTTTTGATAACTTTCGTATTATTTTGGTTGTATCGCGTGCATAATTCGGTAATAGTATTTCTCTGACACACACACACACACGTATTACATATACACGATTATCTTTTTTCGTCATTTATATATAGTTTGCGATTTAAAAATGTATCTTGTAAAATCATTAATGTCCAAGTTCATAAATAAATGTAATGTGCAAAATACGCGTTATAGAATAGGCAATGCTTTAATCTCGCAGCGGCCGGATGACAACGGGCAAGTTTCCGTGATCATGAGATAATTATCTCGCTGGTGTATAATAAAGGATGGTGTACACGTCATAACTAAGCATTTGGGGCAAGCTTGTTTAAGTTATATCGCAATAACTCGAATGTATAATGTTACAAATGCCCCTGTTTAAATCCCTTCTGTTTTCCGCCTTATTCAATAAACAAAAGCAAGGCCGGCCGAAGTTTAATTTAATTTAATGACTTTCATTGACGTTTAATTTTCTGAAAAATAATACTCTCCAAAAAATTATCAGAACAATTAACCATCAAATTTTCTTTTTAAATATTATATTTTGTTCTCTTATTTATTTTTCGACAATTTCTTATTAATTTTAAGCTTGAAGCCTGAGAGTGTGTAAATTGATCAAAGAAAATAGCTTTAAAAAAACCTTTCCTCTCTCTCTTTCTCTAGTTATAGTTTCTCTTTAGAGTTATAATTAAAATTAAGTGGAAGTTAATGTTTATGTACAGCAGCACCCTGATAATAGTGACATAGGAAACGATTATACTCCTCATCTGCGTCTTTAGAATATCGGCTGTCATAATAACAATACGTGTATCCACGAAAGCCGTGCTCAGTGAAATCGTACCGGTATCAATCCTCGAAAATAGTTTCAGATTTCATATTGACGCCTCGCCGGCGAGACGCCATCAGGATGTGTCAGATAAACTGGAAGTGATTTCAGACAAATTTTTAATTAAAAATAAACAAGTTATTCGAAATACTTGTACACGATGTAAAAAAAATGTAACTCGTTTCTTCATATAAAAGTCGTCATTAGAATCGTAGAAAAAGTCCCAAATTTTAACAAACAAATAATTGTATCTTCGATAATCAATAATGTAATATAAAATGAATAAAATTTGAATAAAAGATTCTTTAGCAAAATTAGATTGTTTTTAACATTCTAAGAAATATTAAAAGAGATCTTACATCAGTAAATGATTAATACTATTATCAATCTCCGAATTTTTTGCCGACTAAGATCGACATCAAATCTTATACGCATTCCTGAAATATTCCTCGCCGAGACACCTCGTATATATAAAATCAACGGCGATATACGCGTACCACGTTTGACGTGCCAAGACTCGGATCGATACTCGGAGGAACTCGCGGCAGCTCACTGGGAGGGAAAGGGCCGTCCTTCCTCTCGTTCGTTCCCACCATGGCTAGGAAGGAGAGCTCGAGGGATCCCAGATAAAGGCAGGCAATGAGAAAAGCGTACCGTGGAAAAAATTCTGCTCGAAAATTCACTGATCAAAGAGTCTTTCGAAATGGAAAAAATAATGGGTATAAAGCTTTTGTTTTTATCATTATATTTAAATATTATATTTTAACGTGATTCTGAAAGATATCTTTCAAAAACATCTTTATATTATTCCCGAACTTCTGTGTTGAAAAATTTTTAAGCAATTCAATAATAAACGTACACGGAAAAAATGGTATGGTTGCCACATCCAAAGAAATAGTAAGATTTGGTGCAGAAATATCTATGTCACACCCACATTGATGGATCATTATACACTATATATGGTTACTATTATATGGTTACCACTATATATGGTTACAACCATAGAGAATTGATACCTGCGGTGCGGCAACTATGATATAGTTAAGACACCACATCAATATGGGTGTGACAACCACCAGATATTCTTGCGCCAAATCTTACTATTTCTTTGGATGTGGCAACCATACCGTTTTTTCCGTGTACCATTAAGAAATGTCTAACTTCAAAATCCTAATATTTAAAAAGTATAGCCGAAATATTCTAAAACATACGGTTTGTTCTCGGTTGATATGGTCAAATACCATATAACGGTGCATACTATAGAGATTGTTTCGAGAAAGAAACAATGACTGAACGTGCGTGTACCTTCATGCAACTTCATTAAAGAGTTATTGTCGTTTCTCTTCTGCCGAAACTAGAATTAAAAAAGAGACAAAGAAGTACAGTTCGAGTAAACGTCGAAGTTAATTAACTTTAGATTAAACCGGGCATTAATAAGATTTTATCTCGGACAATTTTAATTATCTTATTTTGTTTGCGTGGAGCTCTTCGTGTTACAATATTCGCACGGGCACTCGTTCGCGTAGGTATCTTGGCGTAGGTAAGAGCGAGACAAAGCTAAGGTGGAATAAGAAGAAAGCAGCAGAATCGGGCTCGTTATAAATTACAATCGCATTTCGGATGCGCCATCCGCCAAAGCTTTTCACCGCGCCAGATAAACCGCGTGTTTCATTAAACGAGACGCATTTATCGGGCAATGTCGTGCGCATGTTCGCAATTAATATCGGCATATTGTGCTCGCTGGCACGCGGATAAATTGCAACAGCCGGGGATAATCGAGGCGCGCCCTCGTGAGCGTTTTAAGCTGTGGGGCTCGAAAAATCGCGCCGAATCGACTTCAAAGTTGAACGTATGTCTTCCGATTGAGCCACAAACAACAGAAACTCATCATTATGGGATATAATTCATTCGGTTGAATCTTTAATATTTCTTATATTTCTTATATTATCAATCTGTTTTCCTAACTCAAGCGGGGAACATTATCTTCTCAAGCAAAATTATGTTACACCAGGTTATATTATAAGTACATAAACACTTATTATTATATTATATATAATATGTATCTGTGTATTAAAATAATGTATTAATGTTCGGTATATAGACAGAAATATAAAAGTTAGAAATCAATTGTATAGGTCAAATTTTAATCTAATGGAATCTGCAGATTAACGAAATAAAGATTAAATTTTCAAGTTAATTACCAATTTAAGTGATTGCTAATTCAAAAGTTAATTCCCAATTCAGGGAAAAGTAACTCAATTTTAATATGAAGATATTCTACCGCTTGTTTACTTCTTTTCTGTTCTTCTCTTTCTCCCCCTCGAAATCTTTCGCCCGCAGAAATACGAAAAAGCGGAGAGAAAGAGTACGCGAATTCTCCGAACCCCAACACTGCTGACGACGTTAAAATTAAAATGCAGTCAATGTGCAACAGCTGCCCCAGAGAAAAAGAGAGAGAGAAAGAGAGAGAGAGAGAGAGATTTATTGCGTGCTTTAAAAAGCCGCATCTCTTAAGAGTCATTAAATCCTATATATAAAA
>JASTWP010003228.1:0-27833 GCA_030770255.1 Temnothorax ravouxi
AATATGTTCAGATCGTTGTAAAAACGTCGAAATATCACCTAAAAAAATGTCCGTCTGTATGTATGTATGTGTGTATGTGTGTGCATATGTTGTCCGTATGTGCTCTAACTTCCGCAAATATTGAGATATCGGGCTGTTTTTTTTTTAATCGATAGAGTATCATTCAAGGAAGGTTGGTATTGAATTTGGCGATGATCGGTAAAGTTCTTTTTTAAAAAATTTTGAATTTTTTTAAAAATGTCCGTGGTAGCTCTAACTTTCGCAAATATTCAGATATTGATCTATTTCTAATTTTATTATATTTTTCAGTCTTCTCTACCCTTATTTCATATATAATTTTTTAAGATTTGGTTGATTAGACCCAGCTTTATACGCGATCAAAGGTCCATAATTTTGATCGCATATAAAGCTAAGTCTAATCAACCGAATTTAAAAGAATTATATATGAAATAGGGGTAGAAAAGACCGAAGTAAAAATTGTTTTTTGAGTTTTTGATACCAATGTGTTGCTTATGTTCAAAAACGTCGAATTTAAATTTTTTTATTTATAAGAATTATAAAAATTAAAAAATTGGTTTCCAGAACATCGGTAACGAAAAAAATACTCTATAGCACTCGCCGGAAAATTCTACCCCTATTTTATATGGTTTTAATACAAATTCGGTCTAATAGTTTTTAAGTTAATAACGTTTTTTTTTTAATTTTTTTAATTCTTACAGGTAATGTATTTCCCGGAAAATTCTACTCCAATTTCATATATAATTCTTTAATATTTGGTTGATTAGACTTAGCTTTATATGCGATCAAAGGTCCATAATTTTGATTGCTTCCTCTATGAGGAAGCCAAAACAAATAAATATAAATAATTATGGTTTAAAATAGAGGAAGCAATGTAGGTTTCTTAAAAAATATGCTTACTTGCTTACTTTAAAAATATGAGGAAGCAATGTACAAGTTTCTACTTGCACCCTGTTTTATAATAATCTCATCAGAAATAAATATTGTTTTGTTCTTTACTGAATCAATCTGTGAGAGAAAATTTGCCAAAAGTGCATTTGTTGCCGAATTCTGACTTAATTATAGGACTTCTGAATATACTATATTTTTGGTTTTATTTCTCTTTAGTGTATCAGAATATATTGATTTTTAGCGTTTCCTATTCTAGATAAACCAACATAAAGTTGTCCGTGTGAGAAACACTCTTTTTTTAAATCTATGCCTACAAATTTGAAAGTTTGTCCTTGTGATTTATTAATCGTTAACGCAAAAGAAACTTTAACTGGAAATTGTAAACGTTTGAAGGAAAATGGTAAGTCTTTTGAAATCATTGGAATACGCGGAATATACGCTAACTCCCCTTCTGCGGGGCCGATAAGTATAATGGCTTCAATGATGTTGTTACGCAATTCTTTAATTTGAAGTCGCGTACCATTGCATAATTTCGGTGGAATTAAGTTGCGCAATAAGATGATTGGTATACCAATCTTCAAAATCAGACGGTGTGGTGGAAGACCAGACGGATTTAAACTATTTAAAAATTCTTGGGGATAATATACTGTATCTTCCATATTAACCACAGTATCGATTGATTTGTACTCTTTATTTATGTTATAAATTTTCGTAATTTATTGCCTATCCCCGCAGGGTTCGCAATCTACCACCAATATTACCCTTCTCCTCTCACTTTAACCCTTTGGACCAACGGCTTAACGTCTCTTTCCGAAAGACGGAGCCCAGTTTTCTCCGCACAAGAGCCTATCTTGCACGGAGGGACGCGGTTTTTTCGGAAAAAAACTTTTCCATGATTCATGGCTCTAGTGGACTCGAACCTGGTTCCTCAGATTACGAGTCTGGCGCTCTACCACTAGACCACACCGCCGCCCTGATTTGTACTCTTTATTATTCCCTTTAATTTTTTTCGAAATGATATCATTAATGTCATTCACAGATTCGTTTCTTGGAGATACAATGACTCTTTCACACAACCATTTATAATTTTTCTGCAATAAACATTCCACATTTGGATAAATCTTCGTAATTAAATCATTTGTACTTACCCACTTGTCCCAGTTTTTAGTCAATTTCTATTAAACTATTATCATTAGGAATATTTTCATCGCCAAGGTGCAGTAACTTTGTCGTAAAATTATTTTCTCCTCCTCTTAAACTGGCTCTCATATTGGTTCGCAATTCAAATGTTTGTATGGTGTACTCCACATTGCCGAGGATTTCAAACATGCTTTAACTATATCAGCGCGGGTTCCCCTTACAATTACAGGTAATGTCTGTCGAAAATCGCCTGCAAAAACTAAAGTTACGCCACCCATTAATTTTTCACTATGTCTCAAATCTTGGAGTGTTTCGATTGATTGTTTCCATATGTGCCCTATGGCTCATTATTGCGCAATTCTCATCCCATATAAGTAAGGAAATCTCTTGTAATACTTTACCTAGTGGTCCATTTTTACGTATTGAGCAAACAGTTTCTTGCTGTACAGATACATTTAGGGGTAATGTAAAAGTGGAATGTACCGTTTTTCCACCACTTAGTAACGTTGCTGCTATACATGATGAAGCAACAGCTAAAGCCATTTTACCAGAAGATCTAACTTTAGTTAATATAAGGTTAGTGAGAAATGTCTTTTCCTGTACCTCCAGGTGCGTCTATGAAAAATATCCTTTTCCTCATTTTGCGCTCGACGCTATCTAGTATTTTGTTAAATGCTTGACGTTGATCCGGCACTAACTTAGGATAATTTTCTTTGATATATGCACTGAGAAAAATAATTATTTTTTTCAAAAAAATTTTGTTGATTAACAAAACCGGATGATTGTATGTTGCCAAGCAGATGATTTGATTGGCTTAACAAAATATTTGTACAAAATATTTTTTTTTGTTTTGTTCTTTTTAACTATTTTGTTTGTGGACCTATATTGATTTGTTCTTTTTAACTAAATATTTTTTATACTATCAATTATACATAATATAACATTAACTATATATTTCTTTGAATAAATATACTATTTTTAAAAACGTTAATGTCTTGATTCAATAAATTATTTTTATCGAGTTAACAAAATTAATCATTAACTTTAAAAAAATGATTTTTGTATAATACCATTATATTGCGAACACATTCGTTGTTAAGTTGTTTGAATAAATATACACCTATTAATAGCTCGTAATTTAGCCGTTTTCTATGTATAACCATTTTTCAAAATTTAATTATTTTATTTTGTTCAAATAATAGACGTGTACATTAATTTAATAAAATAAATAATTGGATCAATAAATTGAAAAAATCAACAAAATTTTTTTGTTGATTTAACAAAACCGGATGATTGTATGTTGCCAAGCAAATTTGTTTTGTTGATTCAACAAAATTTTTCCCTCAGTGTGCATTTAACTGATTACTGTCATATGGTTGTTTCAGTATTGCTTCAAAAAAGATTATGATTTAAACGATTTGTTGACGGTAAACCAAATTTAGTCAAGTTTTTTTCATTTAATTCTAAAAGTTTATCTTCAATTTGAATCAAACCTTCATTGTAAATATTTTCATCAAATTGCAAAGTAAAAATCGTATTTTTGATGACGTATCCTATTTAGTATGTCTTCACAAAGATTTTTTTTTAAAAGTTTCCCATAGTTTTAAGTGGTTCTGATGGCTGGTAAAATAATAATAGAGGAAAGTCCCCTATTATGAGAAAGGCTCCTAATATGCGACAGCGAGGTTTCTGCTAAACTAATAGGCCCTATCTGTTGGTTCCACCATGAACTTATTGCCCTTGGGGTAAAAACTTATTTAGTGGAAAATTTATTGTTTGATCGTGCGTGTAGTCGTTGCAGAGAAAGAAATTCTGAAATTGGATGTTGTCAAGTGCCATGGGTATGAGTCTTTAAACCTTGTTTATTATATAATTAATAAATATTTGGCAATAAGTTCTGCATGCAGTGATAGAGTAAAGATAATTTCAATTATACGAAATATAATTTGACAATAAGAGAAAGACTGAAATTTTAATTTTGTTTATTTACCTTTACAATAAACAACGGTTCCAAGAAAACTTCAACAGATCACGGATACATTATTGTATCCCTGACTTACCGTATCATCTATTAATGGCAGATTCCTGAGATCTTTTGTAGACATTTATGCATTTTGAATTTTAAAGAATAATTTCAAACAATTATAAAAATTAGTAATCTAAATTGTACAAAATAATAATCTAAGAGGGAGACTGAAATATTAATTTTGCTTTATGAACAACGGTTCCAAAAATACTGAAGACTTCAACAGATCACGGATACATTATTATATCCCTGACTTACCGTATCTCCTATTATAATGACAGGTTCCTGAGATCTTTTCGAATTCCAAATTAAATCTGACAGGCAAAAAATCATCTATTAATTCCTGAGATCTTTTGTAGACATTTATGCATTTTGAATTTTAAAAAATAATTTCAAGCAATTATAAAAAATTAGTAATTTAAATTGTACGAAGAAGACTGAAATATTAATTTTGCTTATCTACTTTTATGAACAACGGTTCCAAAAATACTGAAGACCAACAGATCACGGATACATTATTATATCCCTGACTTACCATATCTCCTATTAATGACAGATTCCTGAGATCTTTTGGTTCGAATTCCAAATTAAATCTGAAAAACGAAAAATCAATAATTCTCAGAGTTCCGTTGTCAAGGACACGCTTCGGCTTGAAGCTTCCGCGGAATTAAACGTCAATAACGAAAACTGACAGTACAGATATTATATAGATTATTACTCAAGAAAATTAAAAAAAATTAATTTTAAATGTAGTAAATTTATTTTAAAAGTAGAATGTGTTTTTCTTAAAATTGTTTTAAAAAAATTAAAAGAAATAAAACGTAATATTAAAATAAAAAATTGATGTGTATTCGAGAAAATGATTCGTCTTTTGTTTTAAGTATCGATAATAATTTCGTCCGCCAGTGAATAAAATCAGCAATTCAATTTATTTCTCGATTAACTGGCGCAATATATACAAGAATGCACGTTTTTCGGCTCTATATTCGAGCCCTTTTCAAGTGCGAACTGAAACAGGAACAGCGAAAAAGAAAAACAATATAAATCAATCGAGACAAATATTAAGTTAACGACGTTATTAAATATTGAGCAATACCTATCATCTATTGACTCGTCACATAATTAGTACAGATTCCTGAGTTCACGAGCATGTTCCCGCATGGCCCTAAAGGTCAGCTGTGGACAAATCTTAATTTGTAACAACAATGATATATGAGGAGAGAAAGCAACAATCAAGAAAAACTTACGAATTTCATAATAGGATTTCGCGTATGACTAGTTCTTCGTTGCGACATGTTACATGTATGCGAGTACTTGGGAAACTGAGCGGACAAAGAAAGAAACAAGGTGTCCCGAGGTAGAAATATAAACAGTTAAACTGACATGATGACACTGTCGTATATCGTATTTAAATTCTCGGTATCTTTTTTTAAATTGATCGTGTTCTTATTTTTCTTTATAAAGAACATTTCAGCGATCTCTCTCATTTTCAAGTGAGGTTCTTTGTGTAATATTTTCGGATCTGACCACTTAAAATTGTGGTCATTCTGTATCCGGTGCTTGCTTACGACAGAGAAATTGCTGTCATGTTTTTTAATATCGCTGAAATGTTCTTTCACTCTTGTCTCGAGATGTCTCTTCGTCTGCCCAATGTAAGACGCGTCGCAATTATCACAATCAATTTTGTAAACCACATTAGTTTCCCTGTTAGTCGCCAATCTATCCTTGCCCCTCCTGATGACAGCACTGAGTTTTTTCGGTATCTTATATACCACGTCACAGCGGACTCTCTCAAGAATACCCCGTATGCCCGCGCTTAAGCCCTTCACATAAGGGATCACCGGGAAACGTTGTGCATTCTTGTATATATTGCGCCAGTTAATCGAGAAATAAATTGAATTGCTGATTTTGTTTTAAGGTTTAGAAATTAATAGAAATTACAGAAAAATCTAAAAAAATACATTTATTGATTAGAAAAAAAAGTGAAAAAAAAGAAAAACAGAAAATTAATAACATATTGATGAAATAAGTTTTAGTGAAAATAAAAGTGTTGTAAGATTTAAAAATTAAAAAAAAAACGTATTTAGAAAAAAATATTAAAAAAAAAGAAAATTAATTTGTTAAAAAAAAAGAGAAAAAATTAATAACATTTTTAGGAGATAAGTTTTAGGGAAAATAAGAAGGAAATAACGTGGGATAAAGTTTTTGGATCGTTAAAATTAATAGAAATTATAAAAAAAAAACATTTATTCATTAGAAAAAAAATAAAATTAATTTGTAAAAAAAGAGAGAAGAGAAAATTAATAACATTTTGGTGAAATAATTTTTAGTGAAAATAAGAGTACATTATACATTTTATATTACTCACCAGAAAATTCTTAATTCTTTAAGATTCCGTCAATTATTTTCCGAAAAATTAAAGAAATTAGAAAAATCGGTTTCCAGAAGATCGGTAACGAAAAAACTATACACCCTATAACACTCCTCGGAAAATTCTACCCCTACTTCATGTACAATGCTTTCAAAATCGGTCCATAGTTTCTATGATTACTCCGAACAACAGTACAAACTTTTCTCCTTTATATAATAGTAGAGATTATTAATATTTGTCCGTTTAAGCTTCCGATACGTTGAAAATCGGGTTGTGCTACTCGTTTTATCAAAAAACGGCGATAATAGCGAAAGTAACGTTATTGGGATCGACGTCTCATATATAGCGACATGTCTGATTTAATATTATGAAACTGTCACAATATCTTTTTCAGGTAATGACGCCAAAGCCATTAAGCCTTTGTAAGTATTTCCTCTGATTGCTTCGAATTTGCTCTCTTTTTTCCTATGATTTTTCTAATATTTTTACATAACGCCTATAAAATATTATAAAGATTTAAATAAATAATTAAAAATATTTAATATGAATTGTTATTGTATGCATATAATATTTTTAATATATACGTTAAAAACATTATGCATACAATAATAAAAATTGAGATTGAGATTAACCCTTTGAAGCATACATTTTCCTTTACACGGAAAACAGCTGAAATTTGTTACTCGGGAGTTTTCGGGGTCGCTGATCACAAATATGACCTCAGATTTTCAAAATTCAAAATGGCGGATCCAATATACTTTTTACGAATTCGGTCCGCCATATTGGATCCGCCATTTTAAATTTTGAAAATCTGAGGTCATATTCGTGATCAGCGACTCCAAAAACCCCCAAGTGACAAATTTCAGCTTGATCAAAAAACTTTTTACGAATTCGGTCCGCCATATTAAATCCGCTATTTTGAATTTTGAAAATTTGAGGTCATATTCGTAATCAGCGACCCCGAAAACCCCCGAGTGACAAATTTCAGCTTGATCAAGAAACTTTTAACAAATTCGTTCCGCCATATTGGATCCGCCATTTTGAAATTTGAAAATCTGAGGTCATATTCGTGATCAGCGACCCTGAAAACCTCTATGTATGATATTATACATGAATTCGGTAAATACTTTTCCCAATAATGAATTTTTCGCTTAAAAAGTGATATTTTTTAGCATTTGTTTATTGATATCAACAAATTCGGTGACAATATTCATCAATTGCGTGTAATTTTAGATTCTCTGACATGTTACGATATTGAAATTACAAAAAAACCCGAAAAAATCGATTAAAAACTGGCTTAAAAACGGAATAAATGGTGGTAATCTAGGTGGGATAGATTCTATCCCGCCATGCCGCAAAGGGTTAAGATTAAGAGAGAGAGAGGGAGGGGGAGAGAGAGAGAGAGAGAGAGAGAGAGAGAGAGAGAGAGAGAGAGAAGAGAGAGAGAGAGAGAGAGAGAGAGAGAGAGAGAGAGAGAGAGAGAATTGATACTTGTGAATAATGGAAATAACATCCTTTCTTGCGTCTTATTAACTTCAGCAGATATGGTAAGAACGTTAAAAAAGCTTTTTGAAGATCAAATTCTAAATCGGTCATTACTGTTCGTGGACGCAATGACGGTGCTAATTTAGTGACTATATATTCTAATTGGTTTAGAATCATTGCAATTTTTTTCGCAAAGTTATAATAAATTAACGTTTTTTGCAATGTTTAGCATGTTCCGGACCTCGGGGATGGTTGCAAAATGAAATTTATTGTTATTTTAACTCACCCAATATTCCATCAAAATTTGAAAACTTTTGTAATTAAAGTGAATTAATTGTCTTTAATGACTGGCCTAATATTTGATCGAGCTTTTATTCGGACTTTATGCAAAACGGGCGCTACTGAAGAAATATTTGCTGACGCTACGTTTAAAACTGCTTCTATTTTATTAGAAAATAAAAATAAAAGTACAACTGTTAATGAGACACGACAATTTTTTACATTAATGGCTCAAAAATTTAATCATGTAAGTTATTTAAAATTTATTAATAATATCTATTTCAAAAGTTGTAACAATGATTCTAAACATAAAAATTATTATTATTTTTTTTTACATATTTTTCTATTCTAAGGAATACCTTTTGCGTAGGTTATCATGGAACGAAGGAAATGTACAGATTATTAACCAATTAGAATATATAGTTACTAAATTAGCACCGTCATTGCGTCCACGAACAGTAATGACCGATTTAGAATTTGATCTTCAAAAAGCTTTTTTAACGTTCTTACCATATCTGCTGAAGTTAATAAGACGCAAGAAAGGATGTTATTTCCATTATTCACAAGTATCAATTCTCTCTCTCTCTCTCTCTCTCTTTCTTTCTCTCTCTCTCTCTCTTTCTCTTTCTCTCTCTCTCTCTCAATCTTAATCTCAATCTCAATCTTTATTATTGTATGCATAATATTTTTAACATATATATTAAAAATATTATATGCATACAATAACAATTCATATTAAATATTTTTAATTATTTATTTAAATCTTTATAATATTTTATAGGCGTTATGCAAAAATATTAGAAAAATCATAGGAAAAAAGAGAGCAAATTTGAAGCAATCAGAGGAAATACTTACAAAGGCTTAATGGCTTTGGCGTCATTACCTGAAAAAGATATTATGACAGTTTTTCATAATATTAAATCAGACATATCGCTATATATGAGACGTCGATCCCAATAACGTGACTTTCGCTATTACGGCCGTTTTTTGATAAAACGAGTAGCACCAACCCGATTTTCAACGTATCGGAAGCTTAAACGGACAAATATTAAATAATTTAATAAAACGATACCACAGGACATTAAATCATAAATTTACAGATAATCCATGACCTATGGATGTTTATAAGTAAGTTTTGTACATTAATATATAAATTGTTAGGAATAACTATGTACACATATTTATAATTATTACGTAAAATATTATTATATATACATTTGCTTTAATTTTTTATTTACAGAAAAATTGGGAGAATTGCAGGCGACAACTCGTCGAAATCTGACGACTTTAAAGGCAAGAAAGCGTTTAACAAGATTAAGATATAGTTGGATTATAAAAAATCGTGCTCTTGTAAACGCGTGGGACAGATTAGACGAGATGGCCTCTCTATAGAAGATTTTTGTCATTGCAAGTTCATTACTATAAAAAATTATTAGATAATAACAAACAATTTAAATAAACAATTCGTATAAACTGTTTACTAAAATGTTTTTGTTTTAATAAATTTTTAAAATAAAATAAAGATATGCGTTCTATATATATGATAAATAATATATAACAGCGTAAAACATATACCTTTTATGTATATATACATACATATATAATAAATTCGTATAGATAGTAACAATCTAAGATCTAACACACACGCACGCACGCATGCACGCGCGCGCGCGCACGCACGCACACACACACATTTCCTTTTTTTTTTCTTTTTATTGTCTTGTTTTATCGTGATGCGAGGGAGAGGTAGAGACCGAGGAAGAAGCAGAGAGACAGAGGCAGAGGCAGAGGCAGAGACAGAGGTAGAGGAAGAGGTAGAGGCGGAGCTATGGTGAAAAAAAATATATATCGGGCATCAACATATATATTATTATCAAAAATAATCTTCAATAAATAATAAAGTAACAATTAATATCTATATTTTATTTAGGCACATAGCTCTCTCTACTCCTAAATCTAACTCCTAAATCTTTTCCTTCCTGAATTATAGTGTTTATAAATATTTATTTTTTTTTTACAATTTTTACATTTATAAATAAATAAATATATATATATTTTTTTAATATGCATGTATGTGTATATATATATATATATATATATATATATATATATACATACATGCATATTTAAAAGTTATAAATATAAAAATTGTAAATATGACTAAATAAATATTTACAAATGTGACGTAGCGCATCGTCGATTTGCCAACTCGAGACTTAGTAGTCGGCGAGGCACGAGACACGATACCCGAAATGCGTGCAGGCATCGTGGATGTGGATGGTCGTGGCAACGTCGCATATTAGCCGGCGCGTGCCGCCGCGGCCGCATTATCATGCATTACCAACGCTTTGGACATAGCACGGAACAGAACCAAAAGATCGTGCACATAGCACGGAACAGAACCTATAGAGCGTGCACATAACGCGTTACCCATCAGAAATTTTCGTGGACATGGCTACGTAGTTCAATGTGCACGTTTTGTGCACATAGAGGCGCTCGTGGACGGGGACCACCTAAAACGCGGCCGTGACCACTCTCATTCTTCTCTCTGATAAATAATAATGGATAATGCACCATTAATACTTTATTCTAACTTATTATTAACTTAAACTTATTGTTAAATTATGCACACGAAAATAAAGTACAAAACAAAGATAAGCTCTTGTCGTTAGTTATAAAGGCCGAAGCACACACACATTACATAGCGCATAATGCATAAGAAAATAAGTTGGTTTATTTCCTTATAGGCCATAGTATAAAACCAATGGACCAATGAGCATGTAGTCAAAAGCCTTGACTAAACTTTATGCTAAATATGTTCATTGGTCCAGACAGTTTTATGCTACGCATATACGCGGTTATATCATTTTGTGTGAAATGGCCTTGCCGTAAAGATAGGAGTCATCTTTTGTTGCGATACCGACATTCGTATTGTGCAAATATTAATTGTTTTTAGATCTTCCATCGCGATAACGCATATCCTGTTATAACGCACTAACAGAAGTTTTCAGCAGAGAAAAACATTCCTGTCTTTCCACCATACAGCCCTGGACCTAGTTCCGTGTGATTTTTTTGTCTTTCTCAAAGTAAAAAATCTGCTAAAGAGTAACGGGATTCTCGATCAGATCTAAAAGGCGACACATACGCTAAACACATTCACAGATACGGATTTTTAGGACTGCTTCCAAGAATGGCAAAATCGCTGGGAACGGTGTATATACGTTCCTAGACAGCACGCATGTCTAAAAGACGTCATAATAATTATTCATTATATTTTACCGTTAAATTCACTACAAACTTAAGCCAACTTGGCAACCAATTAAATATCATCAGTAACGATATGAAAATTTTTTTAATATACAAAAGACATTTTATATACAAACAATGTGATAAAAATTACCAAGCAGATTAATAACTTTTGAAAAATTATTGAAATTTTACTACATATTTTAGTAAAATTAATCAAACATTTTATATATTTTATTGTAATAGATCTTAATATTTTTTATTACGGTAGATATTAATCAGTATAACTCGCATAAAATTTTTAGGGTAAATTCTAAGAGAAAATTCTCTCTGTGTATATATATTTTATTTTCTAACTGTATCTTCTTAACATTTGCTTTCCTTGAGATTACGAAATTAAATGCTTTTAAAAAAGATTATTTCCGCCAGCATATTTGCTGACGAATCAGCGAGCGTGGAGGGAGTGATAAATAGGAGATAAGAAATATTATTAAACTGTGTATACGCTCTCTGTTTACAGACAGTGCTTATTAGTCAGTCACTAAAGAAGCGCTCCCCTTTTCGTATTTCGCTGAAGTATCTCGCATTTCGTCGAAGGCTTCAATAGATCGGCACAATGTACGACGTACAGAATAAGACTATAATGATCACTGGAGCAGCTACTGGACTAGGCTACAAGTACGCCGAAATACTGCTTCGCAATGGTGCAAAAAGCGTCGCCGTGGTCGACTTGCCGAGGTCGAACGGCCAGAATGCGGCGGCTACGTTGGAGAACGAATTTGGGAAGGGCCGCGTCGTTTTTTTCGCTTGCGACGTGACAAAGGCTGACGATCTGAGGAAGACATTCGAGAAGATCGTCGACGCGTTCAAAGGGCTTGATATTCTTATCAACAACGCTGGTATGTTGAACGATAAATACTGGGAGCAGACAATCGATCTCAATGTCAAGGCGTTAATCAGCGGCTCCATGTTGGCGTTCGACTATATGGGGAAGCATAAAGGCGGCAAAGGCGGCGTGATCGTGAACATCGCGTCTGTAGCCGGCTTGTACCCGGCTTACTTTCTGCCGATGTATTCCGCATCGAAATACGCCGTTCTGGGATTCAGCCAAGCTCTGGCGAGCATGCACAATAAAACTGGAGTGCGAATCGTTATTATGTGCCCGGGCGTTACGAAGACCGACTTGGTCACAAATATTGACGATAAAATGTGTGATTCCGTCAAGGCTGTGATAGGTAGCGCCGATGACGATTTGGCGGAATATCCGACTCAGACTACCGACTATGTCGCACTTGCGATGCTAGATCTCATTCAGAAGGGTAAAAACGGAGCGGTTTGGGTTAGCGAAGGTGCTCAACCGCCATACGCCGTGGACTTTACCCATTACTCCAAGCGTTCTCTGCCCGTATAAAGTTGATACTTAAATACTTGACAATTTGCTTTATGTTGTTTTACTTTGTTTAAATTTACACGATGGCTATTAAATCAATTATGTGTAAGAAATTATATCAAACTTAAAATAAATAATGACACTATGACCGAATTTATCATCACGATAATTAATATTAATAAAAAATCTTTCCACTGCTTATCCTGAAATTTAGTCTTAAAGTCTTAAGGATTCTACATAAAATTATCATTGACAATCCAGGTAAAGTTCTAGAAATAAAATCATATTTTAAGAGATTAAAGAAATTCTTTCAATAAGTATATTAATGTTTAGCAATCAATTAAATCGTTTTGAATAAGACATAAAATAATTTTAGTAATCTTTTTTAATTCACTTCCTTTTTTAACAATTGCTTTGTGGTGATATTTTATAATTTTTCCTCTCAATTACAAAACATTTTAAATTCATTAAAGTTTGCAAGTCGAAAAACGCACTTGAAAAATATTAAGATTTATGGCCTAAAGATAACTTTACGCTCTCAAAATGCAAAGTAATGAATATTATATTTTAATTTACATAAAATATATTATACGTATACGAGTATTTGTTTAGTTATCTCAGAAGTTCTGTGTGTGTTCATTCTTTTTACAACAGCAATGCGTTCTAATATCAACGTAAATAGTAAATATAAAATTAAAAAAATAACTAATTGCATCAGCTTAAAAAATTCTTAAATATAATTTACAGCAAGTATTTGATATTTTAGTAGTTGCATCAGCTTAAAAAATTCTTAAATATAATTTACAGCAAGTATTTGATATTTTAGTGTGTGCAATTTTAAGATTCAAACAAATAGTATGCTACATGCATGTTTACAAATGACATAAATTTTATTTTGTACAACTTTAGTGTGTATAAAATTTTTATATCTCTTTCACATTTATATTCATAATTTTTAGCATTATATAGCAGTTACAAATAAAAAATTAAATAAATATTACAAAGATATATATTTAATATACTAATTTATGTCAATTATAGATGCATGATTAAATAAAGGTAGTATATATAAAATAGAGTATATAAAAACTATTGCAAAAAAATGGGATATTCATCGTATATGAAAAAATTGGTGGCCCTAAAAAGGGCCGTTTGTGATTGCTGTGTTGTAGTTAAGCCTTCTTCTCGGTTTTCTTGGGCAGCAAGACCGCTTGAATATTTGGCAGTACGCCACCCTGAGCGATGGTAACGCCTGAGAGCAGCTTGTTCAACTCCTCGTCATTGCGAATGGCCAGTTGTAAGTGTCTGGGGATGATCCTGGTCTTTTTGTTGTCGCGAGCGGCGTTACCCGCCAACTCCAACACTTCCGCAGCTAAGTACTCCATCACGGCAGCCAGGTAGACCGGGGCGCCGGCGCCGACACGCTCGGCGTAATTTCCCTTTCGCAGAAGTCTATGAATACGACCGACGGGGAATTGCAGTCCAGCACGATTGGAGCGGGACTTCGCCTTTCCCTTAGCTTTTCCACCTTTGCCACGGCCAGACATGGTTGCGATCAGTGAACTCGGAAACTGCAGAACGTAGTTAACGTAGTTAAGCGTTTGATAGCTTGGCTCGTTGTGTGTTCTTCCCTGGCGACGCGCTGGGGTATTTATACCGTGTCGCGACGGCTGCGCGTGACCAATGGGGAGCCGCGCGCGTAACGATTGGCTACGGCGCGCCTCGCGATTGGTGCGGCGCCACCGTCGTCCCACTGTATATAAAGACCGCGTCAGGTCAGGATCCGTCACTTTTCGAAGTTCCGTCTCAGCGATCGTTTGTACGGCTCTTTACGAAATCCTGAAGCATTATGCCACCTAAGGCGAGCGGCAAAGCTGTGAAGAAGGCCGGTAAGGCTCAGAAGAATATCAGCAAGACCGACAAGAAGAAGAAGCGCAAGAGGAAGGAGAGCTACGCTATCTACATCTACAAAGTACTGAAGCAAGTACACCCGGACACCGGAATCTCCAGCAAGGCTATGAGCATAATGAATAGCTTTGTCAACGATGTCTTCGAGCGCATCGCCGCCGAGGCGTCGCGTTTGGCTCACTACAACAAACGCTCGACGATCACTTCCCGGGAGATCCAGACTGCTGTCCGGCTCTTGCTGCCTGGAGAACTGGCCAAGCACGCCGTGAGTGAAGGCACCAAAGCTGTCACCAAGTACACCAGCTCCAAGTGAAGCGTTCCTCTCCAGATCAACGGCCCTTATCAGGGCCACAAATTTCTTCATACGATTGGCATTCTCACGGTTCCAATATTTTTGGAATATAACAATTTACGTATATCCCTTTTCACGAAATTATAAGATTCTTAACTTTTGTATCGTGGAAGTCTTTTCTTTTCACGTTACATTGGAGAAAAAAAGAGAAAAGATGAACTGTGCAAAAAGTCGAGCTAAAAAGAACAGGCTATAACGGTCATCTTGTTTGTAATTCTATACATTAATTAATTTTCGCGTATCGAACTCGTCAACGTACTTACATGTGTAAACTAATTTAAATATATACATTTGTGTCTAGCCTGGGGAACTCCCATTCCTTTTTGTTAAGAAGACCATTAAAATTTTTGTAATGACAGGGAATTGTGTGGGTAAATTTCAATTTTGAAAATTCTATAACAATATCTTTATTTTTAAATTCTTATATTATACTTAACGTCGAAATTTCTTGGGCCGGATAGATAAAACTTCACTAGAGGCAAATCCATTGACTGTAGGTCGTTAGCCTAGCCGCTTTGGAAAAGAAAAAATGATTTAAATATTGAGATTTTGATTAAATTGTATGAAATCGCGATACAAGTGCAAATATATCGTGGCGCCATCTTTCTGTATGCAAAATAATCGCTGCTGCAGTCTGCAATATCTTATTTATAGTTGCTTTGGGGGGCAAGGTTAGAGTCCCGTATGTTTCGTATTTCTTGCAGACGAGACATGTCAAGATGTATGTATGTACATACATACATAATACCCACGTGTCAAAATATGTATAAAGTGTTAATTACTACGCTGTACTACGCTCTTTTATTTAACTAACAATAAGATTTAGATGCGTGGTGAATATGGTGATAAATACAGTGCTGAAGGTAAATACTGGACCTGTAGTACTTAACTCTGGATTTGTTTCTAAACACATTAAATGCTTGTTATAGGTTAGTCGTAATATTGTTAAATAATTTATTGAATATCTGTGCGTGAGTTGTAAAAATGTTGAGGCGACGACATGTCAATGTTAAAACAGTCAAGGAACTGGACGCGTTCCCGAAAGTTCCTGAGTTATATGTTGACAAAACTGCGGTTGGAGGAACATGTGAGTTAACAGATAAATAGTACAATATATTTATATAAAAAAATAATGTTTAATATGTATATATAGTACTTATCAACTTATCCATGCTCCTGTCTGCTCATC
The DNA here is from genome assembly GCA_030770255.1 of Temnothorax ravouxi. Taxonomy (NCBI): domain Eukaryota; kingdom Metazoa; phylum Arthropoda; class Insecta; order Hymenoptera; family Formicidae; genus Temnothorax; species Temnothorax ravouxi. The sequence goes on from JASTWP010003228.1 coordinate 16,296, forward strand.
CTGACTGATTATTAATAATCTGGCTTTGTTTCAGTTTCTATTTTTACAATTCTCATTATCGCATATTTGATAATAGCTGAAACGAGCTATTATCTTGACAGCAGATTGCAATTCAAATTCGAGCCAGACACCGAAATCGATGCAAAACTGCAAATCAATATTGACGTAACAGTGGCAATGTCGTGCGGTCGCATTGGTGCTGATGTTTTAGACTCTACGAATCAGCATATGATAGATTTTGATTCTTTGAAGGAAGAGGATACATGGTGGGAATTAACGTCAGAACAAAGGGCACATTTTGAAGCTTTGAAGCATATGAATTCATATTTGAGAGAAGAGTATCATGCCATTCATGAATTGCTTTGGAAATCCAATCAGGTTACTCTTTACAGCGAGATGCCAAGGCGGTATGTGCAAACTATCATTTATTTACGATTCTACGATATTTGTTGAAAAGTGTGCAGATATGCATTTTAGTTGCTTGCGCATACATAACCTCTTATACCGTTTAGATCATACAAACCGGATTACGCACCAAATGCCTGTCGTGTTCATGGTAGTCTAAATGTCAATAAAGTGGCGGGCAACTTTCATATAACTGCGGGTAAATCGTTGTCTGTGCCACATGGCCATATACATATCTCTGCATTTATGACAGATCGGGATTATAACTTTACTCACAGAATCAACAGATTTTCTTTTGGCGGACCTAGTCCAGGGATTGTGCATCCCCTTGAAGGCGATGAGAAGATCGCAGACAACAGTAAGTTTGCTTTTTATCATTAGATACTGGGAACAAGTTGGAATAATTTTTTACATATTTAATGGATGTTTCTTTCAGATATGATGCTTTATCAGTATTTCGTCGAGGTTGTTCCTACAGATATCAGAACATTATTAAGCACTTCTAAGACATACCAATATAGTGTCAAAGATCATCAGAGACCAATCGATCATCATAAAGGATCTCATGGAATACCTGGAATTTTTTTCAAGTACGACATGAGCGCACTTAAGATTAAAGTAACTCAGGAACGTGATACAATTTTTCAGTTTTTAGTGAAATTGTGTGCTACTGTTGGTGGTATTTTTGTTACAAGCGGTAAGTACTTGCAAACAATCAGTTTTTCAGTAAATAATAATACAAAGAGTTATACTGAATTACCTAAATTTGCAGGATTGATTAAGAATGTTGTACAAAGCTTCTGGTATATTGTAAGCTGCAAATTTTTAAATTTGGAAAAGAAAGCAGATAATTATGGATTATCTGTCCCATCACATTCCACAAATTATCGGCCTTCTAATACTATAAATTTACTTGATATTACAGCGCCTCAAAGTATTGATATCATGCAGCCTCAATAAAATTTTATATTATGTATTATTATACAGAAGTTCATACTTATAGCGTGAATCTGTGAATATATATCGTAATATGAGAATATATGAGTAATATTTATGATAAGAAGTGATTAAATAATAATTAATGACACATTGATACATTTAATGATACAAGCCTTTATTATATGTGAATATAAATATACAATTGTTCTAAGAATGTGTGTAAACGGTTGTTACAAGAATGTGCTTAACATACGAAATTGCAATTATGGGTGTACTTATGGCGTGCGCATTATATTTAACCCTCAGTTGCATTACCTCACCTGGGTCTGAGAGACCCTGCACATTGTTAAAACGTGCAGGGTTTTTAAAACATTCATAAAACCCTCTTGTATCTTTTTTTAGCCAGTACTACATCAATTTAAAAAAAGCAAAGTTTTTCGTTTTTTCAGAAAAACACGTCTTCCTTTTTTTTTTAAAAATAACATTTATATTTTTTAACTTGGAATAATCTAACTTGCACAGTCTTGTAGATCTAAAAAATGCTTCAAATTGATGCATTTGTCTTGAAGATACAAGCTGGAGAAAACGGCTGGGGTCTCTCAGACCTTGGTGAGGTAATATCGGGGTGTACAAACGTAAGGTAACTGAGGGTTAAATATTGAATCATGGATATGTATACGCGTATCTTTGATTGCATAATAGCCACAGTTTTGCGTTCATATTATAGATATAATGACAGAGAATTTACAATAAATAAAGCTTTTAAAATTGCAATGCTTCGAGTTTCAATTTATGTAATTTTTTCTCCAATTTTTAATATTGTAAAACTAAATTTTTGTTAATTATTAAAAGAATTTAGTGTGATTATAAGTAATTGATAAAGGTATTATCAGTAATGAAATTATCTGTTGTCAGTAAAGGGCATGACATGACATACTTTATCGACTATAGGCAACACTGGTCGCCTGTCTGTTATCTTGTTCAAACCATTTTCTATAAATAAATAATTTTGATGAAATACAATTTACTAGCTGGTTACCCGGGCTTCGCCCCGGAGGACATATAATGTAATAAGACTCGCAAATAATCTCTCTCTCTCTCTCTCTCCCCTTTCTGGAAAATTTCGTAACAGATTTCCAAAAAGATACCGGTTCTCAAAAAGATTGGTAACAAAAAACTATAATACAGTTTACAGCACTTCCCGGGAAATTCTACCTCTGTTTTATATACAATTCTTTAAAATTCAATCAATTATTTCCCGAAAAATTCGTCAAACTTCTGATATCAGTTTCCCAAAAATCGGTAACGAAAAATTATATACTTTATAGCACTCCTCGGGAAATTTAACTCCTACTTTATGTACAATTCTTTGAGATATTCGGTCATTTGGGACCGGTTTCTAAAAAGATCGATAACAAAAAATAGTACACTTTATAGCACTCCCCGGGAGTGAATCTCTTTGAGATTCAATCATTTCCCCAAAAAATTGGAAAAATTTAAAAAACCGGTTTCCAAAAAGATCGGTAACAAAAACTGTACACATCATGGCAATTCCCGGAAAATTCTACCCCTACTTCATATACAATTTTTTGCGATTCGGTCAATTAATTCCAGAAAAATTGGAAAAATTTCTAATGCCGGCTTCTAAAAAAATCGGTAACGAAAAATTATACACTTTATAGCACTCCCCGGGAAATTCAACTCCTACTTTATGTACAATTCTTTGAGATTTGGTCATTTGGAATCGGTTTCCAAAAAGATCGATAACAAAAAATAGTACACTTTATAGCACTCCCCGGGAAATTCTACCTTTACTTCATGTATAATTCTTTGAGATTCAATCAATTATTTTCCGAAAACTTGGAAAAATTAAAAAAACCTGTTTCCAAAAAGATCGGTAACATAAACCGTACACATCATGACGCTCCCCGTAAAATTCTACCCCTACTTCATATACAATTCTTTGCCATTCGGTCAATTAATTCCTGAAAAATTGGAAAAATTTCTAATACCGGCTTCCAAAAAGATCGGTAACGAAAAATTATACACTTTATAGCACTCCCCGAAAAATTCTACCCTTGTTTCATACTCAATTCTTTGAGATTCGGTGAATTCTTTCCCGAACAATTGAAAAAATTAGAAAAATTGGTTTCCAGAAAATCGGTAACGAAAAACTATACACGTCATAGCACTCCCCTGAAAATTCTCCCCCTATTTCATATACTTTTGGTAAAAATTCAGTCCACTAACGAATGAGTAGTTCGCGGACAAACGGACGGACGAACAGACAAACAGTCGGGTTTTATATACCTAATAGTATGATTTGAGAAAGTAAGACAGAGATAGGTAAAATTTGTTTTTTTACGAGCCTGCAATATAATTATATTATGAAATATCATAAATATCTATATATATAAAATAGAATGTCTGTATGTATGTATGTATGTATGTATGTATGTATGTATGTATGTATGTTTTTATACACTCTTAAACTATTCGACCGAATTTTTACCAAAAGTATATAAAATAGGGGTAGAATTTTCCGGGGAGTGTTATAGAGTGTATAGTTTTTTGTTACCGATTTTTTTGAAAATCGGTATCCAAAATTTTTCTAATTTTTCGGGAAATAATTGACCGAATCTTAAAGAATTGTATATAAAACAGAGGTAGAATTTCCCGGGGAGTGTTATAAACTGTATAGTTTTTCGTTACCGATTTTTTTGGGAATCGATATCCGAAATTTTTTTAATTTTTCGGGAAATTGACCGAATTTTAAAGAATTGTACATGAATCAGGGGTAGAATTTCCCGCTGGGTGTCGTAAAGTGTATAACTTTTCGTTACCGATCTTTTGGGAAACCGGTATCCGAAATTTTTTTTAATTTTTTGGGAAATAATTGACCGATGAAAGTATAAAATAGGGGTAGAATTTTTTGGATAGAGTATAGTTTTTCGTTACCGATCTTTTTGGGAATCGGTATCCGAAATTTTTTCAATTTTTCGGGAAATAATTGACCGAATTTTAAAGAATATAAAACGTTGTCTTCCGCAAATACCACATACTTACAATATTTTTTGTAATGCCTGTTGTGAAAATTCGATTTGAGATTGGAATTAAATTCAAATTAGAAATAGTATTCCGTGAATACCGTTACGAACTGACGTTTTGTTTCGCATGAATTTTGTATTGACGTTTTGTCTCGCATGAATTTCGTTTAAGTTTGTTACAAAGCTGAAACTTCAAGTCAAACGAATATAACGCAAGCAGTATTGAAATTGCAAATATAATCAGTTTTAAAATGTGAGTTAGTGATATTAATTGCAAATATTAATTGTAATGGTTCTAAATTGTGAATCTGTGTGTGTTAATAATTTTTGTGAGTACGGAAGAGTCGGGAAGAGCGGAGATTGGGAACATGAGGGAAAGCACGCGAGCGAGCAACGCACGCAATATTTTGAAATAAATAAGTAAAACGTCGTTTTCCGTAAATAACATATACTTACAATATTTTTTGTAATGCCTGTTGCGAAGGTTCGATTAAACGTGAGGGAAAGCACGCGAGCGAACAACGTAATATTTTGAAATAGATAAGTAATTACAATTTTTTAGGGAACGATTTTTCTTCTAAATTTGAATTATCAATTTTATCTCTCTTAAAGGATTATATCTTATAGAATAAAATCTTAGAAAAATAATTTTAGAATGCCTCCAAAAAAGAGAAAATCTATTGGACAAAAAAATCAGTTTAAAATCTAAGAAAATTAAATTATTAAGAGAAGCAGAGACGACTCAACAGCGTGAAGCCCGACTTGAGGAAAATCGAAAAAGAAATGCCGAGTTGAGGGCATCGGAGACGACTCAACAGCGTGAAGCCCGACTTGAGGAAAATCGAAAAAGAAATGCCGAGTCGAGGGCAGTGGAGACGGCTCAACAGCTTGAAGCTCGACTTGAGGAAAATCGAAAAAGAAATGCTGAGTCGAGGGCAGCGGAGACGACTCAACAGCTTGAAGCCCGACTTGAGGAAAATCGAAAAAGAAATGCCAAGTCAAAAGCAGTGGAGACGACTTAACAGCTTGAAGCCCGACTTAAGGAAAATCGAAAAAGAAATGCCGAGTCGAGGGCAGAGGAGACGACTCAACAGCTTGAATAAGCCCGACTTGAAGAAAATCGAAAAAGAAATGCCGAGTCGAGGGCAGAGGAGATGACTCAACAGCGTGAAATTCGAGTAGAAAAAGATCGGTTACGACATGTTCAATCAAGGAAAATATTTATGCGGTCCGATTTGAAATTAGAGGCATTTAGTTATATGATCCAAATTACGAATATCAATTTCATCCAAGAGTAATAATTGGAAAAATGGATGTAATATGTGATTATTGTCAAGCAAAAAAGTTTAAACTGAAGCATCTGGAATGTGTTGTTCAAATGGAAAAGTTAAGTTACCGCTTTTAAATCAGCCACCCGACACACTTTTTATGTTTATGTCAGGAATTACGTCAGAATCAAAACATTTCTTACAAAACATAAGAAGATATAATTCATGCTTTCAGATGACATCTTTCGGAGCAACCGTAACAGTTGGAGAAACTGGATTTATGCCTACATTTAAAGTGCAAGGCCAAATTTATCACAGAGCAGGATCAATACTTCCTTATCCTAATGAGAATCCGAAGTTTTTACAAATTTATTTTATGGGTGATGAACAAGTAGAAGTCGATCAACGTTGTGAAAACATTACAGGAATAAGGCGGAACATTGTTTTAATAATGCAGAGATTATTGCATCAAAATAATAATTTAATAAAGATATTTAAAACGGCATTAGACAGAATGCCTACGGATGAATACAAAGTTATAATACGAGCAGACAAGAGACCAGTTGGCGAACATGAACGTCGTTTCAATGCTCCAACTATTAATGAAGTGGCAAAGCGTCTATAATTCAAAATTTTATTTGATATACACTTGATTTAATTAATTATTAGCTGCGATACAGGACGTAGATAAATAAAAAAAACTCTGTGTACTCCATTTATCAGAAAAGTGACAAATTGTGATAATCGATTTTATCTGGATCGCGCTGTCAATGTATTAAAAAAAAAGGATATCAAATTGCATTATAGAACCTGACGCTTTATTTAATTTTTTTTAATTGAGAATGCATGACACGAACGGATATGCATTCCAGACCAGTTTAAAGTCACTATCAAAAAAAGTTATCTTTCACTCGACAGTATTTTTCCATTTAAACAAACTTACTTGTAAATGTAGTTTCGTTTAACATTATTTTATTTCATCATTTATAATATTAAAAAATAAAAACTTATTATATACTTATTTCTTTCGTAAATTTGTTTATTTTATTTTAAATTATATTAAAGAATTTTCAATTAATATACGCATGTAGATAAGATTCAAGGAATATCTTTTTGGTGAAGCCAAACTCTAAAACTGACGATTTTTGAAGATGGTGTATTATTTGTATTGAAAAAGATTTCAATCTCCAGACAAGATACATTTTGAAAAAATTTTTAATATACTCTAATCTGTTGAAATATTAATTTTGTGTTTCTCTTCTGATTCAGAGCTGTGGGATCCAGCTTAAGGCGTATAACCATCTCCGAAATTTCGTATAACGAGCAATCTTTTATTCTTGTGACCGTGTATTGATATAATTCCGTAATTGATATAATTTTTTGCAACCTTGTGTACAACATTTATGTGACACGTTTGTGTAAACAATTATTGTAACGATTATGGTTTTATATGCTTTCGTAACAATTTTCCAGGAGTTGCACAAGATCATCTACATATGCAGGATGGTGTCTTCTGTTGGCGGACCCAATCAGCAAAGAAATGTTTTTAAAAATATTTTTTAAAACACTTGGAAAACATTTTTGAAAACATTTTTAAAAATGTTAAAAATCATGGGTTAACACACCTTTTTTCATTGAAAAAATATTTATTTTAACATTTAAAAAAACATTTTTTTAATGTTTAAAAAATGTTTATTTTAACGTTTAAAAAGACATTTTTTTAGTGTTTAAAAACGTTTATTTTAACGACAAAAAAATTATTTATTTCGAAATTTTATTATTATTGTTTAACTTTGTTTCTTAATAAAAGATGCAGTCTACTATGATTATAAATATTTTCTCGTATCTGAAAAATCTGAAAAAACACTTTACCTTGGTGGGATTCGAACTCGGAACCTCTGGATCGTGAGCCAACTGCCTTACGTGGTAGACTACTTCTTAATTTAATGAAGTGTTATACATAGTCTACATAATGTTATAACCAGCGCAAATATATAATTTTTCAAAAATTATCTTAAGAAACAAATTCAGTTTAAAAAAAGTTTAGAGAGAGATAAAATTTTGAATTGGATATGTGATATAATATTTCTTAATGTCCGGTGAATGTCAGAAACCAGTGCCGGCTTATTACGCAATTCACCCGGGATGTCGAATAAATATTAAGTAAATGTTTTTTCAAATCATTATTGCAAGTGAATAAGTAACGTAAAATAAATATTAAATTAATGTCGAATAAATATTAAATAAATGTTTTTTCAAATCATTATTGCAAATAAATGAGTAATGTAAAATAATTATTAATTTAATGTCGAATAAATATTAAATAAATGTTTTTTGAAATTATTATTGCAAGTGAATAAGTAATGTAAAATAAATATTAAATTAATGTCGAATAAATATTAAGTAAATGTTTTTTAAAATTATTATTGCAAATAAATAAGTAATGTAAAATAAATATTAAATTAATGTCAAATAAATATTAAGTAAATGTTTTTTAAAATTATTATTGCAAATGAATAAGTAATGTAAAATAAATATTAAATTAATGTCGAATAAATATTAAGTAAATGTTTTTTAAAATTATTATTGCAAATAAATAAGTAATGTAAAATAAATATTAAATTAATGTCAAATAAATATTAAGTAAATGTTTTTTGAAATTATTATTGCAAGTGAATAAGTAATGTAAAATAAATATTAAATTAATATCAAATAAATGTTAAATAAATGTTTTTTAAAATTATTATTGCAAATAAATTATTAATGTAAAAGAAATATTAAATAAACGTTAAATAAACGTTTAATAAATATTTTTTCTAAATCATTACTTCAAATAAATAATTAATGTAAAATAAATATTTAATAAACATTAAATAAATATTATTTTTACAATGAATTGTATAAATGTATAATAAATAAAAAATAAATATTAAAAACACATTTTAAAAACATTGTCTGCTGATTGGGGAATGGTTAAATAAGCAAGATGACATAATGTGATGTTCGTATATATTATTACATAGTATGTATAAGGTATGTAATGTCCCGATTTCTTACATGCATACGAGTCATTTTCTATAATATTAAAAACTAGCTGACCCGGCGAACTTCGTACCGCCTAACAGTCAATGAATGTAGTGATACCTTTTAGCTAAACTTAATTTATGATTTTAATTAACGTAATAAAATGAATACAAAAAATTTATTAAGTTCAATAGTTCATTAGGATTTGGCTCGCGGCCTAGTTTGCCCCCCCTCCGGTCGTCGGACCGAGCGACCGACGAAAAAATTTCCCGTTCGCCCCGGTAACGAAAAACTATACACTCTATATGCTAAGCCGGAAAATTCTACCCTTATTTTATATGGTCTTAATACAAAATCTGTCCAGCCGTTCTTGAGTTATAAATGGTGTAACTAACCCGACTTTGTTTTATATATATAGATATTATAAGTTCCTTACTTTCGTTGAAATTTCGTTTCTTTGAAATTGGGGTCACTTTCTTATTTCCTCGTAGTGCCAGTTACATCATAAGTAATTTTTTTGTTATTATGCCTCTTCGCAAGAAATTTTCTTGCCAGTTTCCTAAATACAATAATGGGTATTACTGGTGCAAAGGTGGGCTTGAAAAAGTACAAAATAAACATTTTTATAGATTCCCCACAAACTCAGCCGTTAACGTGCAATGGAAAAAGATTTGTAGCATCAATCTAACTGAAAATTGTCGTAATAAATATATTTGCGAGGATCATTTTAAAAAAGAAGATTTTGTAAATTTTACAAAACACGCATTGAACCCTTTCGTAGTTCCTTTTCAATTACAAAGTGACTCCAATTTATGTCCGATAGAAATTTCAACACCTTTCCAAAATGATCCGGAAGCTAGTAATTACTGTCAACCACTAAATTCGGTAAATTCACTTGTATCCAATGATTTAAACAGTACGTCTACCGTTAGAGAGTCAAGCTACTGCTGACAATATTTCCAATAGGATTGATAGTAACATTGCCTCTGAAGAAATTTCTGTTAACTTAAATGTAGAACAAAGTTTACATACACAGATTGATAGTAACATTGCCTCTGAAGATATTTCTGTTAACTTAAACGTAGAACAAAGTTTAGATACACACATTGAAAGCGTTAATGATAACAATTTTAATAATATTTCATATACTACAAAGTCAAAAAACTTTTGTGAGCAAGATTGTATTTGTGAAGATGCAAATTGCCAACGTGGCGATAGCGATGACAATGAGGATACAATAGTTACGGATAATTTGACAGAACGTAATGTAATTATACCAACAAGGAAACGAAAAACTGGTTTCTTGACAGAGGCAGGAATATCTTCGAACGCAATGACACCGCGACTAAACGTAAAATGTACAAAATTCATCGTAGAACAGTTAATAAACTATGTAAAATCAAGAAGTCTCTTCAGACCAAAAACGACGATTTAAAGAAATTACATAAACTATATAAAGACAATGTTTTCCAATGCATAGAAAATCAGTTAAATACTGTAACCCAAAACTTTATAGATTCGCAGTTACGAAACGTTGATCGCACTCCAGCTGATGGAAGAAGGTGGACTGAAGAAGATAAGACATTTGCCTTATCCGTTTATAAACGAAGTCCGCGTGTTTATAAATATCTATTCGCCTTCTTCCAGTTGCCATCACCTCGAACTCTAAAAACTTTACATTCAAAAGTTCCTTTTGATACTGGCATAAACAAATTGTTACTGCAACAACTAAAAATTAAAATCAATGACATGCACATACCCGACCGATATTGCACTTTAGTTTTCGACGAAATATCGTTAGATAGCGGTTTCCATTACCACGCTCACAAACAAATAATTATCGGATTCGAAAATCTAGGGGAGTTAGGCAGATTTAATAAACCAGCAAATCACGCATTGGTGCTAATGATAAGAGGTTTGAGGAAACCCTAGAAACAAGTGGTCGCTTATTATTTCACTGTTGGCACAATTTCTACTTCTGACCTGAAGTCAATCACCTCCGTGAAGTTGGCCGGACAACTTCAACGTATCGAACTTTAAATAATTGGAATCGATTGGTGGTCGTTTGGTGGTCTTTGGTAGTCTAGTCCGATCGTTTGGTGGTTAGCCGTTTTCCTGTAAAATCAAAATGAAATTTGCGGTGTGAAGTTAGCCGGACAATTTTTTTTTTTCAACCAATTTAACTTTTTTATAGCTCATTCGACGCGGAATCGTTTGGTGGTCACGAATATCACCAGTAAAACGTTTGGTGGTCAACCGTTTTCCCAGAAACTAAAAAAAACCGTATGCGCATAATGCCGGACATACCACCTCTGTGCCATTAATCAGAAAAGTTGTATTTGTCACCCAAATTAACTTTGATAGGGCTCATTCGACGCGGAATCGTTTGGTGGTCACGAATATCGTCATTAAAACGTTTGGTGGTCAACCGTTTTCCCAGAAAATAGGAAAAACCGTACTCTCACGCCATTGGTCGTACGACTCCGTGACGGTAGCTCGGTAATTTGATGAATAAAGATTATTTATCAATCAAATTGACTTTTATACGGCTCGTTGGACGCGGAATCGTTTGGTGGTCACGAATATCGTCATTAAAACGTTTGGTGGTCAACCGTTTTCCCAGAAAATAGGAAAAACCGTACGCTCACGCCATTGGTCGTACGACTCCGTGACGGTAGCTCGGTAATTTGATGAATAAAGATTATTTATCAATCAAATTGACTTTTATACGGCTCGTTGGACGCGGAATCGTTTGGTGGTCACGAATATCGTCATTAAAACGTTTGGTGGTCAACCGTTTTCCCAGAAAATAAGAAAAACCGTACGCTCACGCCATTGGTCATATACTCTGAGAT